>JAJJWX010000311.1:0-260114 GCA_023529315.1 Papaver bracteatum | reverse complement strand
TATTTACTTTATGACAATTATTCTACTTTTTATGTATGCCGTTACATTTGTTTCTATATGTCCGTTAGAACTTTGTGATTGTACTTTATTAATTATATATATTTATATAGAATATCATAAATAATTTGGATTCATTTTACAAAATGTTAGCTTTTTATTTTTTTACGTATGTTTTGTAACATATGCCTTATTTGTAAATGTATGCTTTCTTTATAAACCTTGAAAACTATGTTAATATTTGATTGTTGACCGGGTCACCAATAAAAACCATAAAGAGACTTGGTTTTCCCAATCCATAAAGGAACTTGGTTTTGGGAATATAATATTGGAGTGGGTCATACTAATGTCCTATAATCTTGCCTTATGTAGATGAGCAAAAAGGAATATATCCGACAAGAATTCGAACAGTTGGGTATAGATGGACTTGAGTATCACCGTTGGATGGCTGATGTGAAGATCGCTTTTGTGGCAAAAGAATGCACCCATACCATCATACCCTCTACTGACAAAGATGTTGTCCCAGCAACTGAACAAGAAAAGGCTGAAGCCCTTCGATACTTGAAGGTGCACATTGACCCTAATCTCCTTTGGGGATACCAACACATGATGTGTCCTAAAGAACTGTGGGATGCATTAGCAAGCCGTTTTGGGAGCATTGAGGATTGTCTTCTCCCACAATTGAATGAACAGTGGAATGACATTCGTTTTCTTGATTAAATGAAGGTAGGTGATTTCCAAAGAGATATGCTTAAGCTACAAGCACAACTCAATTTTTGTGGGATAAAACTCACAGATAAAGATCTGATTCAAAAGACATTGTCTACCTTCCCTTTGTCATCTGTTATTCTAGCCAACCAATATAGCATGGAGGTTGATAATAAGAGAATCACAACTTTCAGTAAGTTAATCAACTTATGGCGAGTGGCCGAAAGGCACAATGAAGTTCTAGCAAACAACATTGCTAGAGCACCCGGGAAGAAGAAAATTCCCGAGGCTAACTATGGCAAGGATAACAAGGGAAAACACCCCAAAGAAAAGAGGGTTAAAAATGATTCATATTCTCATGCTCCATACTCACGTGGGGATAACAACCCACGTGGAAGAGGACAAAAGGGTCATCGTGGAAGGGACCATGGGCGTGGACGCCATTCTAATACCTGGTCTAGAGATGTTACTTCTGGACCTAGTGGTAGGGGCAACACTGTTGAAAAGCCACCTAAGAACCCCACACCTAAGAAGGTAGATAATGGGAATGAACCTTGTTACAGGTGTGGTATCTCCGGACATTGGTACCAGCAATGCAAGGTTAGTGCCAAGGTAGCAGTCAGCTACAAAAAGTATCGGGAATCTATAAATCAAGAATCTAATTGTATGGAAGAACATGATTATCCATCCCCAGATGTCAACTTCACCATTTCGTACTTCCAGGGAAAAAAAAACCATGCCCTGATGGAAACACCCGACTTCGATTGATTGTTACTTTAGTATTTTAGTTTTAGTTATCCTTTGAACCTAAATACTTGTTTATTTTATTGCTTTGTGGTTTAGCAGACTTTGGTTTAAATATTTTTTTTGATGACTTAAACTATGTTAGGTAGTCTTAAATTATCATTTATGTTGATGGATCAATGATTTTTAATTTTTATGGGTACTTATTATGCTTTGGATTTAATTTTTACTGTGATAATCTATTGCATGATTGAATTATGTGACCGTATTCTCTAAAGTACCATTCATTTGTAGGGATGTCATCCTCAGAAGAGATTGAGTGCCTAGATGATAGTGGCACCACACACACTATTTTAAGAAATAGGCAATTATTTGTTGGCCTAATCCCTTATAAATCCTCTGTGACTACGATGATTGGATCATCACAAGTGATCATTGGGCGAGGTAATTCTCAATTTTTGTTGCCAAATGGCACGATGATTAAAGTCACGGAAGCTCTATATGCATCAAGAGCTAATCGTACCTTGTTGAGCTTCAAAGATATCCGTGCAAATGGTTATCATTTGGAAACTCACTGTGAAAATGGAATTGAATATATAAATATTATCTCTAATACATTTGGAAGAAAACGCATTTTAGAGAAGTTAATGAGTCACTCTAGTGGTTTGTACACTACTACTATTCGGATTATCGAATCAAATGTTGTTACCAATGATGAAATGTTGAACAGTGACTTATACAAGCTTTGGCATGACTGCTTGGGGCACCCAGGTCGTGATATGATGATCCACGTTTTAAAGAACTCACACAGACATCCTTTCTTTCGAGTGAAAAGTAAAATGAGACAAAAGATAATTACAATGCAAAGTAACAACGTCTTCCAAGCATTGCCATCTAAAGAAACTGATGTGCAACCTCTTTCTCATTCCACTTCGTGGACTTTGTCAAAAGCACACCACTCATTTTTCAAAGCTTTTTCTTTAGCAAAGATAGGAGCGAGACCATCCCATGCTAAAGATACAAAACAAAACATTCCATTTTTACAAAGAATACAAGGTGATATTTGTGGACCTATACATCCAGAGTGCGGACCATTCAGGTATTTTATGGTTCTGGTAGATTCTTCGACTCGTTGGTCACACGTTGCATTACTGTCCACAAGAAATGCTGCCTTTGCAAAGCTCCTAGCACAAATTATACGTTTGAGGCTCACCACCCCGATTATCCAATTAAGTCTATCAGACTTGATAATGCTGGAAAATTTACATCTAAAGGATTTGATGATTTTTGTATGTCTATCGGAATTGACGTAGAGCACCCTGTACCCCACGTACACACTCAAAATGGTCTTGAAGAAGCTACCATCAAAAGGTTACAGATGATAGCTAGGGCATTGGTTATGCGTTTCGACCTGCCTATTACTGCCTGGGGGTATGCCATATTGCATACAACATTACTTATTCGCTTTAGACCCACTATTATCCAACCATTTTCTACGTACTAGTTGGTAACTGGATATGAGCCTGATATTTCACATTTACACATTTTTGGTTGTGATGTATACGTGCCTATTACGCCCCCACTACGTACTAAGATGGGTCCCAAAAGACGATTAAGTATTTATGTTGGATATGAATCCCAAACAATTATCCGCTATTTGGAACCTTTGACATGCGATCTATTTACCGCTAGATTTGCGGACTGTCACTTTGATGAGACAACCTTCCCGTCGTTAGGGGGAGGTATGAAAATGATTTCCTAAGGGAATGACAAGAATTGTCGTGGTATGTCCCCAATTTGTCTCATCTTGATCCCCGCACCTCACAATGTGAAAGTGAAGTGCAAAGAATTATTGATCTTCAGAATGTGGCAAACTCAATACCTGATGCATTCACTGAAATTGCTAAAGTGACGAGATCAGCTAATACATACCAGCTGCAAACGTGCCTGCAAGGTTAGAAATCCCTAATACGGGAAAAGGAATCTTATATAGAGGTGTCAAACCTACACTTGGTGGAAGTGTAGCTGAGGACGTGGATCCCCAAAGAAAGAGGGGAAGACCACCTGGTTCGATAGATACTCACCCAAGAAAGAAAAGAGTGAGTAAGGAACAACCTGATCCATTTATCATCAATATAGATAATCCCTCTCATGAAATTGTCTCCGATTATATCTATGTCCATGAATCAATACTGGAGGATGCTCCGATGTTTGAAATGATTCCAGAGAACAAATAAATCTCTATGGATTATGAGAGTGCATACGTGTTGATGGAAAGATCCTCCACGCAGATTGATGATGTATTTGCATACACTGTTGCTCAAGAGATCATTGATCACGATGACATCGAACCACGCTCTATTGTAGAATGTCAAAAAAGATCAGACTGACCTAAATGGGAAGTTGCAATCCATGAAAAATTAAATTCACTGGCAAAGAGACGGGTATTTGGTGCGGTAGTGCTAACCCCACTAGGTGTAAAGCCCGTAGGACATAAATGGGTATTTTTCAGAAAGCGTAATGAGAAGAATGAAGTCTTGAGGTATAAGGCTCTCCTTGTGGCGCAAGGTTTCTCACAACGCCCTGGAATTGATTATGAGGAAACATACTCTCCCTTAATGGACGTCATAACATTCCGCTACGTAGTTAGCTTGGTAGTTTCAGAAGGACTTGAAATGCATCTTATGGATGTGGTTACAACATATCTCTATGCGGATCTAGATTCAGAGATATACATTAAAGTGCCTGATGGCCTTCCATGGCCCGAATCAAGTAACTCTAAACCAAGGAGTGCGTTTTCAATCAAGTTGAAATGCTCACTTTACGGATTAAAGCAATCCGTGCGGATGTGGTATACCTGTCTAAGTGATTATTTGATTGGGAAGGGATATACAAATAATGAGTTATGCCCCTGCGTATTGATAAAGAAAACGAGTTCCGGATTTGCAATTATAGATGTTTATGTTGATGATATGAACATAATAGGTACTCTTGATGAAATAAGAGAAACCGCAAGCTACCTGAAATATAAATTTGAGATGAAAGATCTTGGGAAAACTCGGTTTTGTCTAGGACTTGAGCTGGAACACCGAGCATGTGGAATACTAATCCACCAGTCTGCATATGTCCATAAGATACTCAGGCAATTCAATATGGACAAGGTGCATCCTGCTAGCACTCCCATGATTGGTCGAAGTTTAGATGTACAAAAGGATCCATTTCGTCCAAAGGAAGATGACGAAGAGGTATTGGGAGTTGAAATTCCCTACCTAAGTGCAATAGGTGCATTATTGTACTTAGCACAATGTACTCGACCTGATATATCATTCTCAGTGAACTTGTTATCTAGATATAGCTTAGCGCCAACGTAGCGTCATTGGAATTGTATAAATAATGTATTTAGATACTTTAAAGGAACCATTGACATGGGTCTATTTTATCCCTATGAGGGATAAAGGAGGATTGCTAAATCAACCCCTTACACTGAAACCCCAAATAATGTTTTGGTTGGTTTTGTTGATGCTGGGTACCTCTCTGACCCACATAAAGCTCGATCCCAAACTGGTTATGTATTCACCATAGGGAACATAGCGATATCCTGGAGATCGACCAAGCAAACTCTTGTAGCTACCTCCACGAACCACTCAGAGATCATTTCCCTACATGAAGCGGTTCGTGAGTATATATGGTTAAGGTCTATCATTACACATATTCGAGGGACGAGTGGTTTGAATTCCAACACTGAAGAGCCAACATGCATTTATGAAGATAATGCAGCTTGTATCGAACAGATGAAGCAAGGATATATCAAGGGTGATAATACAAAACATATTTCACCAAAGTTCTTTTACAATCAGCTACAACAGTGTCTCTTAAACATTCAAGTCAACAAAGTACTGTCTGATGAGAATGTGGCAGGCTTATTTACTAAGTCACTTCCTAAGTCCTTATTTGAAAAGCACGCAAAGAGTATTGGACTAAGGAAATTGTCCGAACTCCCTTGATTGAAATCAGGGAGAGATGCCGACATCAGGGAGAGTATCTAATGATATGATGTCGACATCAAGGGGAGTGTTGGTTGAACTCTTTTTCCCTTTACCGAGTTTATTTTTTCCCAATGGGTTTTGTTACTCGGTAAGGTTTTTAATGAGACAATAACAACACCATGGTTATCAATCCCCGATTGAGATTATCTTTTTCCCACATGATTTTTATATTTTAGGTTTTTCTGAAGAGAAGTGGCCAGCTTTATCAACACGTTGTACTCTTTTCCCTTCGTCAAGGTTTTGTCTCATTGGGTTTTCCTTGTCAAGGTTTTTAACGAGGCAACACATTTGAAGTTACGCTTTTGAATCGCACAAGGGGGAGTGTTATAGGGCATATGGCTCATGGATATGTGCGGTCCACTACACCACTAGGGTTTTCCCTTCTACTCTTGTATAAATAGAATACTACACCTATGTAATGGGGTTCTCCTCTCTCTGGTTAATGAAAATCCTTCTCTTTCTTTTCTTTCTTATATCACTACAATAGAATATTATATTAGTGAGTTAATTTCGTTTGTTAACTTACGGGTATCACTCCCATTTATAATATAATTATGGGTGAATGTATATATGTTTACCATATATTGTATGGTAATCATCCATAGCTTTATTCCCATACATTTTTTTTGGCTGTCTCTCGTCTCCCTCTTTCTCTGCCTTTTCACAAAAAAAAATAAAAAAATAAAAATGATAAAACCTTAGAGCCGTCTTGCTCAGATTTGGTCCTTTTGGACCAGATCTGAGCAAAGAATCCTTTTCTTTTGAAGTTTTTGGGAGTACGTAATTAAATAAGATGTTTTTACATCGTTTTTGATGTCATTTGACATCTTTCTTCGCCGTTTTGGGGCAATTTTTCGACGATTTATCACGACATCACTTTTAATCGGCATCCGTGTTTGTGTGGATCGACAAATTTATGCGGAAAATTACTCCTTTGTTTTAGGAGCGTCTGTTTTCGAAGAAGAAAACAATCAGATTAAATGGTCGGAAATTACTTCCAAATATATATACCTTCATCTCCCTTATACATAAAAAAACAAATTGAATATCTTTTCTCTTTCTCTTTGCGATCTATTTGTAATTGATGTCCTTATTTTATTAGGGTCTTGATTATATTGTATTTTGATATTTTTGTTATTCTTGTAAGTGAACATGTAATCACTATTTTGATTTGAATGAATTGAAACCGTAACTCACATCGGATTACAACATTACTTCGTCTTATTTTGTACTTCGGGAGCTTTTTTTTTTTTTTTTTTTTTGTCCTAACATTTTACTCAAAGCAACAATAGGTTAGAAATTGGTCCAAAGGATTTTATTTTATTTTTCTTTATATTTCTCAATGCACTCATACTGCATTTAAACTATTTTGAGCATCCTTGAATATCCATAGCCAAAAGACGTAAGTGCAATATATGAAGCTTCAAAAATGAACTTTTAAAGGAAATGTGTGAATTTGGTTATTGTGGTAGAACTTATATTTGAAGTAGAGACCATTTGACCATAAAATTCATTCATTAAGGTCACTTGGTTTTTTAGTGCTTCGTCGAATGTTATACGATTTTCAAACATCAAGCTTTCATCAAATTAATACGGTGATCAGTTGTCAAGTTCAGGATGGTATCAATCCGGAATCTTAATTCCCACTAACAATTAAAATGAGATTATTTCACTATGGTAAGCACAGATTTCATAAACCCAAAACTAATTCAATAATGAAATTATCTTTCTCTAATGAATAAGAACTAAACCTATTTCAAACGAATAAAAGATGAGAACACAATGTGAATATATTTAAGTCAAGTACACTCACACCTTCTTCGCAACATTTTCATAGCTAGACTTGCTAATGTGAAAGAGTACCAACACGATAACATCTGCACTCATAGCTAGCCTTGCTAATGTTAAAGAGTTCTAACATGATTACATCTGCACCTTGATAAATTTAACGTCTTAATCTATTGGAATCCTCCTGTTTTATCGGATAAATCAAAAAATTAACTTACTGCGTATTAATCATATGTAGCTTCCCACCATCTTGGTGGTTAAGTTGCCTTTTCTTAATACATTGCCTTTTTGAGTCAAAAAATAAATAAATAACAATATTAACACATGTGAAATAAATCGAAAACTTAAATAAAAGGTTTAAGTTTAGGTACCAGCAATCTTTTTTTTTATAATAAGGGACCCTAAGTCGCCACATGTCGCCGCCACAATCAGTTTGAATTCAAGAATGTTTGTATACCGCATGGTGCAGTACCATGATTTTGGTGTGAGAGGAAAAAGAGTGATGGGCTCCACCAAACACCCCACCCCTTGCTAATCACCCCAGGGCTTCCCTAAGCCGTTGGATCATTTCATTGTGCTGATCACAGTACAAAATCGTTGTACGTGTATCATTGCCGATTTTGGTGAGGCCACTTCAGCACTTCCTTTCCCTGTCATCGTTTTTTGATTGGCTACTCCAATAGTCATTTCTGTATTAGATCCAGTTGGCACCTTAATGGGTCACTACTATAATTCAAAAGGAAACATATCCCTATGCAGAAAGATGACTTAATTAGGAATCTCTTTACCCGGGTTCCTGAAAATATGCTGTGTGCATTAGTACATTGTGTCTCCCTAACCAACAAACACAACCATCAATAGTTTCTTGATTACAAAAACATTTCACTACTCGACTATAACCAACCAACTTATAATTTTTGTATTAAGCAAAAAGCCTTTACTACCATAACCAACTTGATTAAATTTTGTCTTCTCGTGTATCTTATATTCAATTTTTACTCATGCTTTTACTTTCAAAATGGGGTACACCTACTAACTACTGTACACGGAAAATTGTCTCAGTTAGAGGTGTAAAGTGGGCTGTGCCAGCACGAGCACATCCCAGCACAGCACGCTAAAATTTGAGCACAGCCCAGCCCAGCACGTGAGTTAGCCCAGCACGGCACAGCACGTTAGTTAAATGGGACGTGCTGGGTTTGAATAATTGGCACAGTAGCACAGCACAGCACGCATCATGGATAAGCACATGGCACAGCCCAGCACAGCACGTTAAGAAAGCACGTCATAATATGTACAAGTACACCATATAACAAGGCATAATACATCATTTTTTTTGTATATTTCACAAAAGAGTCACTATTCTAGCTAGTTTTTAACATTTTATACTGACTTATTTATAACAACACATATAATATCTTAATATTTGGAAAATATATTTCAATATCGTTGTTATAATATCGTCATCTATATTTAACTAGAACATTAATTTACATGACGATAATCCAATTTTATATTTGATGGACTATTTATTTTTATTGAATTAACTTGTTAATTTTACTTGAAATAATATCAAATGGTATGTTGTCTAATTAAATTCTTGTGATACTGTCCGACTTAATGTATACATTAAGTGATTTCAAATTGTTTATAGCACGTGTGCTAGCACGGCACAGCACGGCACGTTTATTCGTGTGTTGTGCCCGTGGGCTGTGTTGTGCCTAGCTTTTGACTAGTAAAGCACAGCACGGCACAGCACGTTTAAATCGTTGGCACAGCACGACACATGGCACGTGAAGCACGCGACTTCGTGTGCCGGGCTGTGCCGGGCCGGCACGTTTTACACCTCTAGTCTCAGTGACGAAAAGCTTCGAGTCTGCAAAGAGTGGTGGTTTACTCTGCTCGACTGATGATGGAAAGGATCTGATATTTTCACAACCATACATGATACTGAAAATATATGTAGAGTGTAACTGTGTTATGAAACAATGAGAACCAGTTTGATAAAGATGTCATCAACGGTGTTATCAAAATGCTACATGAAAGCAATCTTTTTACAACTTCATAATGGAAAATTGATCGCCATCAAGAATTTCAAAGGCTGCCACTTAAATTGATACTCAATTACTCATTGCATCCTGGAAAAAAATAAAATAAGAAAGGGCGCCAATATAACGTGTCAGAGGTGTCTGCTTTAATTACAGGAAGTGGAATTAACAAAAATACATGCAAAGATATAATAGACGACGAAAAGAGATCTGGATTAAAAAGAATTTCTAAATTTCATCTAAGGTTTATAGCAATGCAATTATACCATCTACTGTTACCTTACTCTTAAGATGAACGTGGATATATCCGAAATATCTCATACATAGTCGTCGCCTCAACCAGAGGGAAAAAGGTAAAGAAGCTTACAATAATGCAGGATTATTATGCATATATACAGGTCACAAAACCAAACGAAAGTGTCATTATGGTTCATGAAAGTCGTGTATTCCGACCATGTTTGGTTGAAGAGTTCAAATTGAGATTCGGTGTAAAAAGCCAAACAAACTCAAAGATCAACTTTAGAATGGTTTGAAAAATACTGTCAAGTCAAACGACATATCAGTTGCGTCTGTTGGAAAAATGGATTATGTTACCATCTTGGCTTACTACCATGTGGATACATGTTACAACACTATCATGATGCAAATAGGGGACTCTCCATATTTCATCACCCCGATGAGGTCTTAAATAATAGTACAATCTATAAATTCGCTGACAGGACAAAGAACGAAATACCGACCTGATACTATCTCAGGGATATTAAGGCTAATTTAAAACAACTAATTAAGACCTTGCGAGAAGAAAAAACAATCAACAAAGTTCGAGCAGGTGCTTAAACTGGATTATCAAACATAAAAGAAAGCATGCCATGCATGTCGATGATGTCTTACTTATTTATCTGTTTCAACAATTCACACCATTGAATTTCAAAAGCAAGGGCTTTCCCAAGCGTACACCGACGACGATAAAATTCGTCCCAACAGGAACCAAATAAAGTACCCTACAACTATTACTCTTAGAATAGACCTCCAATAATTTATTACTTTTTTTTTTGATAAAGAAAGAATATATTAAGAGGAGAGGAAAATACACAGATTTCTTACAAGGAAAAAAAAAGAAAAAAAGAAGAAGAAGATTACATAGATTATCTCATTCAAACAAAAATAAGATCCCAATTAAGAAAGATGCCGTTGAAATTCCTTCTAATGCCAGATTTGGAAAGAGAAGCCCATGAGTGAAGAAGAACTCTTGCATTTTGACATAACTGGTCTTCACTTTTAGATATTTCCTCAAATGTTCTTGTGTTCCTTTCAATCCATATTGTCCATATTGCAGCTGCATGGATCAGAAACCATACATACCATTTATGCCGGAGGATGGTAAAAGGTGATTCCAAATGTTCATGGCAATAGGACATTCAAAATTTTCATGGCAATAGGACATCCAATAATTTATTACTTGTTTTTTTTTTCTTATGGGAAAGCTAGTGCTCATAATTTTCATTAATATAAAATCTTAGTTACCAAAACAACAATCAGCGTTGAATATAAATTATCGAAAATGCTATATAACCGGCTTAATAACAGCGGAGTAACTGCGATTCTGATGTGGCCATTTACACATCGGAAAGAGAAAGTTTCTAAATTTGCCGCGTCACATAAAAAAAAAATGAAAATACTTACTAGTTTTTTCTCTTTTTTTTTTTTTTTCTATTTCGTCGGCACTGTATGCAATCGTGATCATCATACATACTGTTTTTATTCGAACAGATTTAATCTAGGTTAATGAACAGTGAATGCAAATTCTTCCTATGATGAGATAATCAAGTCTAACATCATGAACAAGCAAGCCTGCTTTCCTCTTTTGATTTGTTACTGTAGGAATTTCCAACTTCCATCACTGTTCATGGTTGCCCTCCATTAATGGCCAACATAGTAACTTATTCATCTTAGTGGAGATAGTATCACCTATAAAAATCAAAATCAGTAAGAAGAACCTATTTAATTAAGCCTCTAGTTAAAATAATCAGAATGACTAATTAGAATTATTTATTTCCTTAGAAGATTTGATCTGATTAACAGGAATAGAGATGGAAAAAAGTGGGATGGTCAAATTAAATATCCCATACTTTATTTCTTTTCCAATTTCTAAACCTGATTCTTTGTTTATTATGATCCTTAATAATGAAAATTAATTTAGGGTTTCAAATCTTGTTTGCTGTGAAGATGAACAAAAGATCAACAAACAAGAAAGATAAGTATGTACTTCCGTTCCTCATTCCATTCAGTAAATCCAACGGCTGATTGATTTTATTTTATTTTTATTTTCATCATCTTTTATTTCTGTGACGTGTTCATAAAGAGTTGTTCTTCTCTCCGCCAAATCATTGCCACGCCAACATTAGCGGTCAAGCAGCTGTTATTTGGCTGTTCAAGTAGCACGGTTGATAAATTATTGTAACTTAAAATAATGAAGAAAACAAATTGTACTCAGATTCTGCATTCCGTTGAAAAACTTGAAATACTTAAAATTATTTAAAAACATTTTTTCTAAATCTTGAACATTAACATCATATTTGTGAGCAAAAAAGATAAACGAACCGTGAAAAAAGCAAAACAGAAACCGGGTACTCACATCAGTTTTTAGTGGACCCCCTGCTATTCACCATCGGCGGGGCCCACCAATTTCTTTTTGTGTCCGAAGCGGTTTCTGTTCTGTTTTTTTGTCGGTATGTTTTTAGAAGGGCTGATTTGTGAGATGCTTCTATAAGAAAAAGGTAATATATGCTCATGGCAATCAATATCGGTTTTATTTACCGAAGGTAATATACTTCTTCCATGAAATATGTGTTTGTACAGTAGTTTGAGTGACAATAGTCAACTTATTGTGGTTGAGTTTAATTTGGTTCTTAGGACAGGAGACAAAAGTTTCATCACAACTTGCAAAATTTCATTTTGTTGACCATTTGCTGAGATGAGATTTAAGGGGCAAATAGGTGCAAGGGGCAATCTATGCCTCAGAACTAACCCCACCAACAAACAGAGAGAAAGCTTCCATGAAAAGCATACTTGTTAATGCCAACACATACTAAGAAAATATGTCAACTAAGAACCCAGTTGTACTTAATAGATTAATTATATATGTCAGTCAATAAGTAAGACAGATACCATTCAGTATCGAAACTAAGTTACTTTGTAAGTGATTAATGTAATTTTAGCCAATATTCATGTCGGAACTAAGTTAAAATCTACAGAAGCCAGAAAGACAATGACCTTCTTTCAGAGGTGGTTTTATGTTCATTTTGGGACTTAACAGTTAACTACTCCCCACTTCTCTATTGTGGATAACTATCAATGACTAGTTACTAAATGAACAATTATGTCTTTGAGTAATTACCATGATAATAGAAAACAGTAACAGTTCATGCACCAATGCTACGCGTTTACCTTAATTCCAGTGACCAGCTAGGTTGGTAATAAACGGTGGAGCGCAGCTCAAAACAGATAGCCTTTGGTATACTGTGATACATGACAATATGGTCATTGGTTAGCATTAAACCACACATGACTAGGGAAACAAAAATTGAGCATACTGGTTCACAGGTGAAACAAAAGGGAATTACTGAAGTGAACAAAGACAAAATGCCTCCATATGCGAAGTGTAAACCCAAAACCTTACTAGATTTTGGTTTTGGTTTCATTATCTTCTAGATTTTTTACGACGATGTGGCAAAATGGAAAAATGACATTGGATAGCCCACGTTGTATGCGACATCATTTTTGCGGTTAATCATCTGTTACAAAGCTCGTCAAATAGCATTTCGCATCAACATTACCTTCTTAATCTATAGCATTATCCCATCACTATCGTCACTAAATTGTCCAGAATTTTCTTCCACTAATTTATACCAATGGACCCAATTATCAACTTTTTAGTGGGAAGTAGATCTATATATTAATTGTTCAACCACCAGTACAGAAATTTCTTCAGAACGCAATAACTCATAAGACAATCCAATAATTTCATTGGTTTTATGGTGCAGGACCGCAGGTTGATTGCAGGTCTAAAGAACATGTATTGGTGGCTATAGTTGTCGGGGTGGTTAGATTGCACTTCTTACGATTATCGCGCTAGAAGAAAAATTGCATCATAATTCTTACATCCAATTATCCAAATGAGATCTTTCAGTCAAAATATTAACTTGACTAGAAATTAAATAGAACAAAGGCTTCTTATAAGAACCTCTTCTACTTCATTAGTTCATCATCATTTGGATATATACCAGATGATATTGAAAATTATATAACAAGCATCAAAGAGTTTCAATCATGAGTAGTGCTACTCCATTTGTGATCATAACTTTCTTTACCGTTTTTTCTCTTCTACTACTTTCTTCTTCCTTTTCTCAAACACTACCATCATCATCATCATCATCATCATCATTATGCATTGATGAACAGCCAGATATCTACATTGCTCATGTCTCTAAACTAGACAAACCATCTATTTTTGCTTCCCAACTTGATTGGTATATCTCATCACTTCAATCTCTTCCTCCCCATCTTTCTTTGTCGTCGCATCCGGGAGAGGTTATCATTTACACATACAACCATGTTATCCATGGTTTCGCTGCTTCACTGACGCCTTCTCAAGCCTCTTATCTCCGTAGCTTCCGGGGAATACTTTCGGTACTCCCTCAACAAATTCACCAAATCCAGACAACTCATACTCCTAGTTTTCTCGGTCTGAATAAAAATTCTGGTCTATGGCCTGACTCGAAATATGGCAGTGACATCATTATTGGAGTGCTTGATACCGGAATCTCGCCGGAAAGTCAGAGTTTCAACCACTCGGGTATAAAAAATCCTGTACCGAAGAAATGGAAAGGTATCTGTGAGACTGCACCTGATTTTCCCAAGACATCTTGCAACAATAAGGTAATCGGTGCTCGAGCATATCACAGAGGAACTAAGTTCAATGATAACAAAGACACGAAATCACCAAGAGATACAGTGGGGCATGGTACACATGTAGCATCTACGGCAGCTGGATCTGTTGTTAAGAATGCCGGATTCTATGAATACGCAGTTGGAGATGCAAAAGGTATAGCAACTAACGCCAGACTTGCTATTTACAAGGTATGCTGGAGAGGTGGATGTCCTAGTGCAGATATGGTTGCTGCGATGGATCAAGCTGTCGCTGATGGAGTTGATGTTATTTCAATGTCCATAGGTGGATCAATACGAGTGCCGTATTATAGAGATCCGATTTCCATTGCAGCGTTTGGTGCTGCAGAGAAAGGAGTACTAGTTTCTGTCTCTGCAGGCAATCAAGGTCCTGATCCTTCCACATTCAGTCATGCCGCACCTTGGTTTCTAACTGTTGGAGCATCTACAATCGACAGAGAATTTCCCTGTGACGTGATTTTAGGAGACGGTAGGAATTTTAGTGGTTCTTCATTATATTCCGGCAAGCCACTTGGAAAAGTAAATATAGAATTAGTCTTTGCTGGTGATATCGGTGACAAATTTTGCAGAGAAGGGAAACTTAATTCAAACAAAGCTGCAAGAAAGATTGTTCTTTGTAATGGTAGTAATTTCGTAGCCCAGGGAAATGCAGTGGAAAAAGCTGGGGGTGTTGGATTGATTTCTCCCTATGGTCCGAAGAGAGGAGATGAATTGACTGCTGAATCACCTATGATTCCAGGAGCCAAGGTGGCCTTCAATAAATTTCTTGAAATTTATGACTACATCAAATCACAACAAAAACCAGTAGCTTCATTCGTGTTTAAAGGAACTGTGATTGGATCTTCACCTTCAGCTCCTAAAGTTGCTTCATTTTCTAGTCGTGGCCCAAACCGTGTAACACCACAAATTCTTAAACCTGATGTTATCGCACCGGGTGTTAATATCTTGGCTGCTTGGACCGGAGCTGCTGGTCCATCAGATTTGGATTTCGATAAAAGACGGGTCGCGTTCAATATAATATATGGTACTTCAATGTCATGCCCTCACGTGAGCGGATTAGCTGCAATGCTTCGTAAGGCTCATCCTCTGTGGACTCCAGCTGCAATCAAGTCTGCTCTTATGACTACAGCTTATAATTTAGACAACTCAGGTAAGCCGATTACTGATATGGCTACTGGTAAGATTTCTGATCCATTTCAACATGGTGCTGGACATGTTGACCCCAACAAAGCCTTAAACCCAGGCTTGGTTTATGACATCCATCCAAGTGATTACGAAGCGTTCCTCTGCTCCATTGGGTACAACCAGAGACAAATATCTCTTTTTATCAAGGATAGGAGAGTACGCTGCGGGTTAGACAAATTGGCTGCTGGTCCGGGCAATCTGAATTACCCTTCATTCTCTGTTGTTTTCATCAAATCATCCAAAAACACAGTTGTCAAGTACAAAAGAGTGGTCAGTAATGTTGGGAGGCTGGGAGTTGCAACTACTTACAGATGAGTAATCGAATGGAATGATAAAGCAGTAATGTGGTCAGATTATATGACGGCTTTGTAAATACTAGATTTCCAATTTGATTGATTGCTCATGATAATGTTATAAGTTTTAACGCATTGAAATTTTATAAGAGTGAGCTTACCAGCCCCTACTTTTTACTATAAATTTGGTTAACAGTCCACCTTCTGTTAAAATTGGTGTCTCGCCAAACGTACTTCCATTCAACTCGACCAACCAAAAGTTGTCTTATGAAGTCACATTCACAAGCTTGAGTGATCGTTCTGAAATGGAGTTTGGGGCAATCGAATGGAATGATGGGGTCCACGCTGTGCGAAGCCCTGTTACTGTAATGTGGTCAGATTATATGACGGCTTCGATTTCTTCAATTTGATTGATTGCTCATGATAATGTTATAAGTTTTAACGCATTGAAATCGGCCTCTTATGTAGTCTGATATAATACTAATAATTATAATAAAACTTGGTCGAATTTCTACTTTTTACTATAAATTTTGTTTTCGAGGGGTATGATTGATAATGATTTTTGCGCCTTTCATGGTGACGCGCAATATTTGTTAAAAATCAATTCTTCTTAATATAAAGGAGAATGATTTTGCTGATGTGTCGGTACCACAATAACTCTCCAATACAATCACGACACGTGGAGAAGGTTAATGAGGAGATACGAGTTTTCATGTTTGTGTACAAAAAAGTTGGGAAAAGACACTCCTCTTCGTAAAGTTGTGTAGAAAGATTGCCATTCAGTTTGTTACAATTCATAATACCAAAGTTATCATCCTCTACAGTTTGAAGGTTAACACCATTACCAACGGAAGCATCATTTGTAAACGAAAAGCTTCAAATGAAAGAGTGACAGGCGTAACCAACAGTTGCGTCCATAATTTTCCACGCTTTTCTTTACATATAAGGATTTTTCAAAAACACATATGCATTGGCACATCTCAGCGTTCTCGCAGTTGTAAGTTCTTTCAATTTCTGTATAAACTGTAACGAAAAAGGTTGTTGGCGGTTGTTCAGGAAAATCCAAACTTGGTAAGAAGAATTCATCTTTCTAGGGCTGTTCAGGAAACACATATGCATTGGCACATCTCAGCGTTCTCGCAGTTGTAAGTTCTTTCAATTTCTGTTTAAACTGTAACGAAAAAAGTTGTTGGCGGTTGTTCAGGAAAATCCAAACTTGGTAAGAAGAATTCATCTTTCTAGGGTTGTTCAGGAAAATCCAAACTCGGTAAGCAGAATTCATCTTTCTAGATATCTTTGGTTTAATTTTAGTATGTGGGGTTGCATTATAGAAACAAAAAATTAAGGTCGACTGTTCATATTTTATATAGGTTGTTGAAGTTCTATGTCATTATATTGGTTACGCGCGCAATACCGTTTCCTCTATGTCATTTGGAGAACTATGCCAGATTCAACGAAGAGGATGAAAAGTGGACTTCTATCCACCTGTATGACGTACCATTGAATGAATCTCTCTTATAATTGTTCCGTCTCTTATGATTGTTCGATCTCACATGCAGAAAAGATATACTCGCTTTCTTATTGCTGCACATTATATGTTCGAAAAAAATAGAATTCTTATTGCTGGATGCACATTATATGTTCGAATAGATTACATTGGTTCGTTTGGTTCCCAAGAGTTGCAACTGACGAACTTTCATATGACATGGTCAAACGATTCAATGCCATCTTAAGGTCATCATTAATTAAAAATCATATCATAAAACAAGCAGGTCTAGACGAAAAAGAAGGCAGAAGAAGGTGATGTAAATTTGTGAGTCGATTTGGAAAACTAGCAAAAACAATTATTGAATTTCAGAACTAATGGAGGAAGAAAGACAGTGAAGTACGAATCACTTTGAAGGAATGTAATCCGATATTCTTCTTCGCTTGAATATTCGTTGATATGTTTTCGTACTTCGTTGATTTAGGCTTACAAAACGTGATGTAAGAAAAGGTATGATTTATCATTTATCGGGTTTGTTTCTTCTATCTATAAATCATGGATATCCGTTGTTTTTAACATGTTTATGGAAAAGTTGCCGAGAAGATAAATTCGCAAGAAAAATCTAAGTAATTAAATATGCCGATCAGGAAAAAAGTATAATCAATACTTGAGAAAAGCAAGGTTTGCTTGGAAACAAATTATCCATGTTTATCTATATATATATGGTGAAGTATGTACGTTCCCACAGTCTCATGTGCTGTTAGTTCAAAGTCTTTCGACATTTCTGCTAATTTCTCAATCATTTTTATTGATTTAACAGATGGACCAAGAGTTGGATTCCGCAGTAGGAAAACTAATTAAAACAATCATACTTCACAATGTTTTATACTATGACGTTGATGACTTGAACCTATTATCTGAATTATCGTGTTTGGAAGGAAGATAAAACATTTATCAAGGAGTTGTTTACTAATTGACCTCCATGATATGAAGGTTTGTTCATTTTATTTTCTCTATCAGTCTGAAAGTTTTTATGAATTTTCACAACTATTTAAACTCGAGTTAGTTTGTTAAAGAGTCGCTATTCACCAGAGGAACTCTAGCCAAGGGGGAGAATTACATAATGAGGTAGTATCCTTCTTTATTAAATTGAAAGATAACAATTGGTTGAATCAGTTATACAATCATCGTTACCATTGGGTACATACCTCAAGGATACGTTCTTCGGTGGTGTGAGGGCATGATAGTATATTTCAATGGGTTTTTGAAAGGGAGAACACCCTTTGGTCATCTCTCAAATATTGGCAGCAAATGACGACGATGGAGGAATGATAGATTACAGAACTTTAATTTTCATGGAAAAGATTGGATATCCTAATATCATACATGAATTGCTTGCTTAACAAAACGATGTCATACCAGTTTGGTGTTTGGTGAAGTGGTGCCGTAAGTAATGGCCTGATCAATGTATTTTATTTCATTTATTGTTAGCTGAAATACTGTTTGAAGAAATTTTGAGTATTTCATGAGCTGTAAGAAGTGGGAACCAAGGAACAAATAAATTTCTACCCAAACGGACAAGATCTACATGGAGCAATGCTTAATACAGATCAATACAATTTATTACACTGGGTAACATTTGGTAAATTTTAACACGGATGACACAGCACACATCCGTATGGGATATTTAAGATTTTGACTTCAAAATTCAAATTTTCCGTTAACCACGCATTTTAATCAATCAAAATAATGAGAGAAATTTTATGACCCTAGCCCGTGCATTTGCACGGGGATGACATGACCTTGTATAAAATAATTTGTGATTCACTGTATCTAGAAAAATCTAGATTTGTCAAATTAATCACGTGAAGGATAAACTCCTCCATCCCCTCTAGGACGCTCGAAAGTAATCTAGAGTTAATCTAGATAACTAATCTTCTAGGCTAATCTAGGAAGTCCGCTCAAATAGATAAGTCTAGGGGCATTTATTTCTAGGTCCTTCCCACCATAGTCGGTCAACAACTCTAGAGAATTCTCTCTAGATTTTTCCTCCTACTGAGGGTAATAGTCACGTATCCTTTGAATATTCTTGGCTTAACTAGAATTGTTTTTGGTCGGTCATGGGATGTCTATAAATAGGCAAGTCCCGATCAGTTGTAAGTCATCCAAAAACCAAGTGAGAAAACAAGAGTTAGAGTTAGAGTGAGAGTTAAGAGTGAGAGCTAGAGTGAGAGTGAGAGCCAAAGAGTCCTCTTTCTAAAAACATAGTGAGCCAAAGAGCTACACTAAATTCCCTTGTAAATATTTTCATTTCCAATTAATCAAAGCCTCACTTTCAATTAAACAACCACTTTTCCCAAACTCGTTTCCTAATCCATTTCCATAAACCCATTACACTTCCGCATTGCGCCAACAAATTTGGTATCAGAGCAAACCTTAACCCGGTAATCTTAAAACTCCACCCATGGCAATTAACCAAGGTTTCAATTATGCTCAAAGTCTAATTCCAATTTTTGATGGTGAGAGTTATGATTATTGGAGTTTACAAATGAGGACATTGTTCATTTCACAAGACCTATGGGATCTTGTAGAAGAAGGTTACGTGATACCCGAGTCGGCAGCAATTCTGTCATCATGGACTGAAGCACATAAAAAGGATTAAAAAGAAAATAAGAAGAAAGATGCTAAAGCACTACTGTTCATACAACAAGGGGTAAGCAAAGCTATTTTTCCTCGAATTTCTGTGGCGAAAACTTCGAAGGAGGCCTGGAATATTCTCAAAGTTGCATTCCAAGGTTCAGAAAAGGTAATCTCCATTAAACTACAAAATTTATGGCGAGATTTTGATAATTTACTCATGAAAGAAAATGAAACTATCCAGAACTTCTTTTCAAGAGTTACTGGAATAGTAAATCAAAGGGGAAATTAATAAAATGCCCATGAGGGGAAATCTAATTAAAAAAATGCCCACGTTTTTTTGAAAATGAAGAAAATGCCCATGAGTTGACCTTTTCCGTCCCGTTTTTTCAAAAAAATGGTTAACAGCGTTAAGTGCCTAGGTGGCAGTAACTCTACCATGTAAAAAGACATAAAAATCCCCCAGACATCTAACTATGACCGAGTTACATCTGGAATAACTCAATGATCACCACATTTTGCATATAAATTACTTAGAAATTCCAAGATAAGCATATAAATCCAATCAGAAGACAACCTACTGTTCAAACAATGGAATAATCCCATTAATTATCTCAAACACACATATAAATTGCATTACAATGAAAAGGAATGGTCGAAGACTAAATGAGGATTAGTTACTCCAGAATTAAAGCTCATTGGCCATGAAGGAAACATTTCCAGTGTCACAGTTGATCCTGTTGTATAGATGGAAGCAAGAATCATACACAACAGCTCCCCAAAACCACTTGTTCCTTGTCATATTTGAGTCTATCTAAGACACAACTTCCACATATAATTCATCATCATACCTTCTTCACAGCATCAAGGACTTCAACCAAAACCGAACATCCTCATTGTAAACCTCCCTCAAATCAGTTGCAGGAGCAACGCTGCATCTCAAGGTCACCTATTTCTATGTGAAATCTCTTCAAACCCTTTGCTTACGTCCCCCTAGACCTGTAACAACAACAAGAAGCTCCCATATGAGATGAGAAACTGTACTAACATATGTTCACACATGTACTGCTTCAAATGCATCACCAAACACATCACAGCAAAGGTACAAAAAAATGTCACCTTGATAAGGTACTTGGATTTCAACTACAAGGAGACATTAGCGATCCATTTATGCATAGATATCCTATCAGGTCCGGTGTTAAATTGCTGGGAGATTGCCTTACATGAATCTACAATTCTTCTTTCAGAAATATTTCAGCATAGAGAAGGGGAAGAAGACATGGCAGGTGTGGATCTAAATTCGGCTATGACTGTGGAGCAACACTCATGAAGCTATCTGCGAGAGAGTCTAAGATTTCAAATGTCAAAATTGGTTGGACTAAGTGCTTTTTCCTTGTCTGTTGTTGGACTTAGATTGTTATTATCTACTCCTTAATCTATCCTAAAATGACATACATAAAATGCAGAATGAGCAGTATATTCTCTTGCATGGCCATACGATACATGTCTGTATACAAGGTACCAAAGACCCAATTTTTTTTTTAATTGTTTTTCCTTAAGACCCAAAATCGCATTGCTACGAGATGTCGACACAAAAATGGAAAAAGAAGCACTATAAGAAAGCTAACAAAAAAAAATGATAACCAAAAAACTACTTCAACAGTATACCTACACTAGAACCCTTGTTCCACTACTCTAGACAGTGATATTTTTCATCCATTCATCATGCCATAATAAACCAAAGTAAGCATATTCAAAGATTACGGATTCATGTAATCCTTTGTTGTACGGATTTGTCCATACTCTGCAATTATTCTCAAGGTCTTGAATCATAGTACATCTATTTCCCTTAGAGGAATGTAATCATCTCCTCTAAGTTTGGCTAGACCCTTCCCAAAAATTCAATTAAATTGCATACATAGAATCTTAAATGAGACACTAAAAATAAGATGACCTTTCAATTATCCATCTAGCATGAGTAACTCAATAGATTGTTTATCTTTATGACATTTCAGTATATAAAAGATGTACAGGTTATAGGAAGTTGTAACCCAATAGAAAGAAAAAACTTGAAAGAAAAGACTAACATGGTCTGTAATGGCAAAAGGCAGTAGTAGTAGTGATGTACACCAAGTAGTTGTCAGAGTGTCCTTATTGCAATAGGATGTTCGGCGCATCAAAACAAATTCGAACCCAACAATACCAACATACTCATCAATCCAAACTCAAAACAGTGAGAACCCTAATTTAGAAAAAAATATTAAAATTAACAATCACAAACCTAATTGATCAATTCAACTTAAAAAAAAACATGCATAAGATAATTTAACACGAACCCAACCTCACTAATCAATCAATTTATTCTAGTTATATGATCTGTTTAAGAACCATAATAGCAATCACCGATTTCATCATCCAAACTGAAACAACAACACAAACATTAATTAAAAACAATCCCAAAATTCATCTCTTTAATTCATCATACAATCAGTTTGTTATACAGAAATTGTGAAGTCTATGCATCAAAAAAATTGTTAACAATCAAAAACCTAAATTCTGTTCTTCAATCACAAACCTCATTCTTCTTCATTATGTACAGAATTTTCACAATGGGCGATAGTAATTTCACACGTTAGCAGAAGAGGAAGATCGACAATGAGATATTGGATTCAGAGAAGAATTTGTAGAGAAGAAATTGCCCATGAGAGAAGAAAGCAGAAACAATGATGGACAGAGTAACGGAAGGGTCGGTTATGTCTCTTAAGAAACTACAAATACGTTAATCACGTGAAGGATAAACTACAATATAAAATAATTTGTGATTCACTGTATCTAGAAGAATCTAGATTTCTCAAATTAATCACGTGAAGGATAAACTCCTCCATCCCCTCTAGGACGCTCGAAAGTAATCTAGAGAAATCTAGATAACTAATCTTCTAGGCTAATCTAGGAAGTCCCCTCAAATAGATAAGTCTAGGGGCATTTATTTCTTGGTCCTTCCCACCATAGTCGGTCAACAACTCTAGAGAATTTTCTCTAGATTTTTCCTCCTACTGAGGGTAATAGTCACATGTCCTTTGAATATTCTAGTCTTCACTAGAATTGTTTTTGGTCGGTCATGGGATGTCTATAAATAGGCAAGTCCCGATCAGTGGTAAGGCATCCAAAAACCAAGTAAGAAAACAAGAGTTAGAGTTAGAGTGAGAGCCAAAGAGTCCTCCTTGTAAAAACATAGTGAGCCAAAGAGCTAAACTAAATTCCCTTGTAAACATTTTCATTTCTAATTAATCAAAGCCTCACTTTCAATTAACCAACCACTTTTCCCAAACTCTTTTGCTAATCCATTTCCATAAACCCATTACACTTCCGCATTGCGCCAACAATATTTAAGTCTTCATTTGACAACAATGATTACAAAACGATCAAATCTCGTTCATTATAATGTACTAGTAATGGACTGGTCCAAATTTGGAATTCAGAGGTTTGCGTCATCAAGTTTATAGGCATTAAGTTCTTTCTGTGGATCTATTGATTGGGGTTTGTCTAGTCTAGTTTTCTTCTTGTATTTGTATAAGCTCTTCTCTTTAATTTTTGGCTAGGCCTCGATCTGTGAGTTGGAGTCTCTTATTGTAATCTAATTTTAGATTAAAAAAAAAAATCTACTATCGTTAAGGGATTTTTTTTTATTTTTGTAATTGGAAGTCTTGACTTAAATTTTTTCACTTAGTGGTATACTTAATTCCTTTATTGATTCAATTCCCACTTTGTTATAGGGCTTATGGCACATGGATGTGCAGTCCATTAGTATACTAGGGTTTTCTCTTGACTCTTGTATAAATAGAACAATATGGCTATGTAATGGGGTTCCCCTCTCTGTTAATGAAAAGGTTCTTCTCTATTATCTTTCTTTCTTATTTCTTACTTCAAGTCATTATCATGCACGATCTCTTTTTCCACTGAGATTTTTCATTTTTGACATCCAATCATAGTACATTTTGGGAATCTGTGTATGTACCCCGTGTTTCTTTTTCTACGGCGTTTCAAAGATATACCGCGGAGCTAAAGCTGGATTTGGATTTTATTTTATTTTTTTGTTCTTTTCTTGCGAATAAGAAGTAGGTCGATCCACTTTCTTCTCCTTAAAAGGAATGTCATCCTCGGAAGAGATTGAGTGCCTAGCTGATAGTGGCACCACACACACTATTTTAAGAAATAGGCAATTATTTGTTGAATTAATTCCTTATAAATCCTATGTGACTACGATGATTGGATCATAACAAGTGATCATTGGGCGAGGTAATGCTCAATGTTTGTTGCCAAATGGCACAATGATTAAAGTCACAGAAGCTCTTTATGCACCTAGAGCTAAATGTACCTTGTTGAGTTTCAAAGATATCCGTGCAAATGGTTATCACTTGGAAACTCACTGTGAAAGTGGAATTGAATAAATAAATATTATCTCTAATACATGTGGAATAAAACGCATTTTAGAGAAATTAACGAGTCACTCTAGTGGTCTGTACACTACTACTATTCGGATTATCGAATCACATGTTGTTACCAACGATGAACTGTTGAACAACGACTTAAACAAGCTTTGGCACGACCGCTTGGGGCACCCAGGCCATGATATGATGATCCGTGTTTTAAATAACTCACACGGACACCCTTTCTTTCGAGTGAAAAGTAAAATGAGACAAAAGACAGTTAAAACGCAAAGTATCAACGTCTTCCATCCACTGCCATCTAAAGCAACTGATGTGCAACCTCTTTCTCATTCCACCTCGTGGACTTTGTCAAAAGCACACCACTCATTTTGCAAAGATTTTTATTTAGCAAAGACAAGAGTGAGACCATCCTATGCTAAAGATACAAAACAAAACATTCCATTTTTACAAAGAATACAAGGTGATATTTGTGGACCTATACATCCAGAGTGCGGACCATTCAGGTATTTTATGGTTCTGGTAGATGCTTCGACCCGTTGGTCACACGTTGCATTACTGTCCACAAGAAATGTTGCCTTTGTAAAGCTCCTAGCACAAATTATACGTTTGAGGGCTCACCTTCCCAATTATCCAATCAAGTATATCAAACTTGATAATGCTGGAGAATTTAAATCTAAAGGATTTGATGATTTTTGTATGTCTATTGGAATTGACGTAGAGCACCCTGTACCCCACGTGCACACTCAAAATGGTATTACAGAAGATACCATCAAAAGGTTACAGATGATAGATAGGTCATTGGTTATGCGTTCCAACCTGCCTATTACTGCCTGGGGGTACGCCATATTGCATGCAACATTACTTATTCGCTTTAGACCCACTATTAGTCAACCATTTTCTGCGTACCAGTTGGTAACTGGATATGAGCCTAATATTTCACATTTACGCATTTTTGGTTGTGCCGTATACATTCCTATTACGCCCCCACAACGTACTAAGATGGGTCCCCAAAGACGATTAGGTATTTATGTTGGATATAAATCCCCAACGATTATCCGCTATTTGGAACCTTTGATAGTCGATCTCTTTACCGCTAGATTTGCAGACTGTCACTTTGATGAGACAACCTTCCCGTCGTTAGGGGGAGGTATGGAAAAGGATTTCCTAAGGGAACGACAGGAATTATCGTGGTGTGTCCCCACTTTGTCTCATCTTGATCCCCGCAACTCACAATGTGATAGTGAAGTGCAAAGAATTATTGATCTTCATAATGTGGCAAACTCAATGCCTGATGCATTTACTGACATTGCTAAAGTGACGAGATCACACATACCAGCTGCAAACGTGCATGCAAGGTTAGAAATCCATAATATGGGAAAAGGCACACTATATAGAGGTGTGAAACCTACACTTGGTGGAAGTGTAGCTGAGGCCGTGGCCCCCCAAAGGAAGAGGGGAAGACCACCTGGTTCGATAGATACTCACCCAAGGAAGAAAAGAGTGAGTAAGGCACAACCCGATCCATTTATCATCAATACTGATAATCCCTCTCATGAAATTGTCTCTGATTATACTTATGTCCATGAATCAATACTGGAGGATGCTCCGATGTTTGAAATGAATCCAGAGAACAAACAAATATCTATGGATTATGAGAGTACATACGTGTTGATGGAAAGATCCTCCATGCAGATTGATTATGTATTTGCGTACACCGTTTCTCAAGAGATCATTGAGCACGATAAAATCGAACCACGCTCTACTGCAGAATGTCAAAAAAGGGCAGACTGGCCTAAATGGGAAATTGCAATCCAGGAAGATTTAAATTCATTGGCAAAGAGACGGGTATTTGGTGCGGTAGTGTTTACCCCAATAGGTGTAAATCCCGTAGGACATAATTGGGTATTTTTTAGAAAGCGTAATGTGAAGAATGAAGTCTTGAGGTATAAGGCTCGCCTTGTGTCGCAAGGTTTCTCACAAGTCCCTGGAATTGATTATGAGGAAACATACTCTCCCGTAATGGACGTCATAACGTTCCGCTACTTAGTTAGCTTGGTAGTTTCAGAAGGACTTGAAATTCAGCTTATGGATTTGGTTACAACATATCTCTATGGGGATCTTGATTTATAGATATACATGAAAGTTCCTGATGGCCTTCCATTTCCCGAATCAAGTAACTCCAAACCACGGAGTGCGTTCTCAATATAGTTAAAATGCTCACTTTACGGATTAAAGAAATCCGGGCGGATGTGGTATACCCGTCTAAGTGATTATTTGATTGGGAAGGGATATACGAATAATGAGTTATGCCCCTGCGTATTTATAAAGAAAACGAGTTCCGAATTTGCAATTATAGCTGTTTATGTTGATGATATGAACATAATAGGTACTCTTGACGAAATAAGATAAACCGCAAGCAATTTGAAATCTGAATTTGAGATGAAAGATCTTGGGAAAACTCGGTTTTTTCTAGGACTTGTGCTAGAACACCGAGCATGTGGAATACTAATCCACCAATTCGCATATGTCCATAATATACTCAGGCAATTCAATATGGACAAGGTGCACCCTACTAGCACTCCCATGATTGGTCGAAGTTTAGATGTACAAAAGTATCAATTTCTTCCCAAGGAAGATGACAAAGAGGTATTGGTAGATGATATTCCCTACCTAAGTGCAATAGGCTCATTATTGTACTTAGTGCAATGTACTCGACCTGATATATCATTCTCAGTGAACTTGTTATCTAGATACAGCTCAGCGCCTACGCAGCGTCATTGGAATGGTATAAAGAGTGTTTTCAGATACCTGAAAGGAACCATTGACATGGGTTTATTCTATCCTTATGAAGAAGTAAGAAGGACCGCTATTGGAATTGAAACACCCTATACTAGAACCCCAAATAATGTTTTGGTTGGTTTTGCTGATGTTCGGTACGTCTCCGACCCACATAAAGATCAGTCACAAACTGGCTATGTTTTCACCATTGGAAACACTGCGATATCTTGGAGATTGACCAAGCAGACTCTTGTGGCTACCTCCACGAACCACTCTGATATCATTTCCTTACACGAGGCAGTTCGTGAGTGTGTATGGTTAAGGTCTATCATTACACATATTCGAGGGTCATGTGGATGAGTTCTACCATTGATGAGCCAACTTGCATTTATGAGGATAATGCAGCTTGCATCGAACAGATGAAGCAAGGGTACATTAAGGGTGATAATACGAAACATATATCACCAAAGTTCTTTTACAATCAGCAACAACAGTCTCTTCTAAAAATTCAAGTCTGTCAAGTAAAATCTGACGAGAATGTGGCAGACCTATTTAGTAAGTCATTTCCTAAATCGACTTTTGAAAAGCACGGCAAAAGTATCGAACTAAGAAAATTGTCCGAACTCCCTTGATTGTAATCAGGGGGAGATGGCGACATTAGGGGGAGTGTCTAACTATATGATGTCGACATCAGGGGGAGTGTTTGTTGAACTCTTTTTCCCTTCACCGAGTTTATTTTGTCCCGATGGGTTTTATTACTCGGCAAGGTTTTTAATGAGACAACAACAACTTATGACTCCCCGATTGGAATTATCTTTTTCCCACCGGGTTTTTATATTTTAGGTTTTTCTGAAGATAAGTGGCTAGCTTTATCAACACGTTGTACTTTTTTCCCTTCGTTAAGGTTTTGTCCCATTGGGTTTTTCCTTGTTAAGGTTTTAATGAGGCAACACATTTGAAGTTTCGTTTTTGAACCGCACAAGGGGGAGTGTTATACGGCTTATGGCCCATGGATGTGCGGTCCATTAGTATACTAGGGTTTTCTATTTACTCTTGTATAAATAGAACAATATGGCTATGTAATGGGGTTCCCCTCTCTGTTAATGAAAAGGTTCTTCTCTCTTCTCTCTCTTTCTTATTTCTTACTTCAAGTTACTTGATATATTATACGGGGAAATCAAATATTTGATAGGTCCATTGTGCAGCTTGTGTATCTAACTGTACAGTTGAGGGTTATTACAGGAAGAGTATCCTTCGTGGATGTAATCTTTCCCTGATGCTGTTGTATATTCCTTAATGGGTGTGCATGTAATATTTTAATCTCCACCGTTGGTTCAGTTTAGGGAATTGTAATGAGGGTTGAAATTATGAAGGTAGAGGGTAATGAGGCCATCATTTAACTAATCAACCAATAAAATGAACATGTTAAACGTATAGTATACTCTTTAGAGAGGTGTGCACATAATTAAACTCATATGCATAGGTCTCAGAGAGAGAGAGAGAAATTTTCAATTGAAAAAGATATAATCATCACTAATTAACTTGAGTAGAGCAAACAAATGAAAAGAAAATAAGAAGAGGACTTGGTTAGACATATTATTATGACAACAGTAGATCTCCTAGTGAAATGGTTTCAAAAGGCTTTGCTAAATTTGCCCTGCTTTGAGCCGGCAACGATAGTTCCACTGATATTTCTTGCATAGTCGGCCGAGTACATGGATCGCTACGTAAGCATGAATTTCCAACCTTCACAACATACATTATTTCTTTTTTCACAATATCTGCTGGTCTTCCAATGCGTCCGTCCAAGATGTCTTCCAACCTAATGTTTTGCTCCACTTTAGTCGATGAAGAAGATGGAAGAACATTTTGCGAGAGTAATGTGATGATTTCAGATGGACGCCTTCCCATTAAATCTTCAAATATAATCACGCCAAAGCTATAAACATCACATTTCTCAGTCACCTTCATTGTAAAGGCAATCTCTGTAACAACATTATTAATTAAGCAAAGAAATGAATGTGAATTTATTTATGAACTTCAGAAAAACAGAATGGTCTCAATAACAACAAATAATAAAGCAATAAAATCTTTAGTTGGATAATATACCTGGAGCAACATATCCATAAGTTCCCGCTAGTGAAGTCCAGTTGGATGAATCTGGTTTCAAAACTCTTGCTGTACCAAAATCTGAAACTTTAGCTTCGTATTCAGAGTCCAACAGAATGTTGTTGCTAGATATGTCCCTATGAATTATTGGTGGAGTACAATCATGGTGCATGTAAGCAAGTGCACTAGCTATTCCTTTGATGAAGGTTAACCTCTTTATCCAGACGAACTCCAAAGATTGTTCCCCGTCAAGCAAAACATGTTTCAAACTTCCCCTTTCCATGAATTCATAAACCAAAAATGAAATCCTCCTTTCAAGATTAGAACAAAAACCGAAAAGTTTGACAATGTTTCGATGTCGAATTTCTGTCAGTGCATGAACTTCACTTTCAAATGACTTGAGATCAGATATCTCAGAATCTTCTTCTGATGAGTGAAGTTTCTTCACAGCAACAACTTGACCTGTTGACAACTCTGCCTTGTAAACCCTCCCATATCCTCCCGTTCCAATGCAATATTTACTGTCAAAATCCTCTGTTGCTTCAATAATATCTCCGAACACTATTTTCCCATCGTAATACCATATCGAAAATAAATTTCTTCCAGGATTAACAGCTGAAGCTTGATTTGTCGGCGTGACATTTCTTACCCATCTTTTTCGAAAGAGAAACAAAGTAGCAAGAAGTATGAATAATATACACAACGAGCCGACCAAGGGAAGTATGATTATGAGAAGAAGTTTATGCTTGGACACTTTTCTTCTGAACACAACCAAAGAATTACATGGTTTCAAACCTCTTGATCTATTACCACACAAACCTTTGTTGTTCTTCAATGCATCAATGGGAGCATCGAGAAAGGCCTTGATGTTTGGAATAGAACCGCTCAAATAGTTATACGAAATATTGACCACCGTCAAACTAAGCATTTGATCAAGTGAAGATGGAATTAAACCGATAAGCTTATTGTGGGATAAGTTTAAACTTTCCAGCTTGCTTAATTTATCTAGAGCTGATGGTATCTCTCCGCTCAACTCATTTTGACTAAAATCCAGCGAGATTTGTAATGAATCCATGTTTCCAACTTGAAAAGGAATGCTGTCATTAAATTTGTTGTTGCTCAAATATAATGACAGTAAACTTGTACACTCCCCGAGCTGTTTGGGTAGTGGTCCAACAAAATTATTGTTGGATAAGTCGAGATGTTTCTGGTTATACAACATTCCAACTGCTGAGGACAATCTACCAGAAAGATGGTTATTTCTCAGATTTAAAATGATCAACGAAGACAAATTAAACAACTCATTTGGAATTTCTTCAACTAACCTATTTGAACTAAGAACAAGTTGAGTTAAATTCTTCAATTTTCCGAATTCAACTGGTATCCTTCCAGTGATATTGTTCTTTTTGAAATCTAGGGCTGTTAAATTTTGGCAGTTTCCCCATTCCTTTGACAGTTTACCATACAATATATTGTTTCTCGCATTTAACCACTCTAGATGTGGATACACGTGAAACGCGTTAGTTATATTATCAACCAATTCATTATTTGCAAGCCCTAGACTTATGAGGCTGGTGCAATTTCTGAGGCTCCTTGGTATAGGACCCGTGAAATAGTTGGCACCTACTTCAAATACTTCAAGTATTCCGCCTTGACATATATTTTGAGGAAGATAACCAAAAAAATTGTTGAAATTCAAATACACTATTGTCAACTGTGTTAGATTATTGATTCCCATTGGTAAAACACCACTTAATTGATTTTAGAAAAGATATAATTCACTTAAGATGCTCAGATTACCCAAAGAAGCTGGGATTGGACCAGTGAGGTTGTTCATGGACAAATATAAGCCAGTCAAAGCCCCTAACTTACCTATATCTTGAGGGATGCCACCAGTAAGTTGATTTCCTTCAACTGATATAGTCGTAAGGTTTGACAAGCGACATATAGAAACAGGGATTGGACCAGTAAAATTGTTTTGCGACAAACCAAAGATTTGATGGTCATGATATCGGTTAAGAGTGTCCAGGCTAGTCAAATTGGTTAATGAAGTAGGAATTGAACCACTAAAATTGTTTGTCGCCAAATCCAACTGTGTAAGAGAACTTAACCTCCCAATTTCTTGAGGAATGACACCCGAAATTTGATTTTCATAAATAAATAAAAGAATCAAGTTTGTCAGGTTGCATATAGAAATAGGGATTGAACCTGTGATATTGTTTTGGTACAACCCTAGCTGAGTAAGAAGATATAAATTCCCAATTTCTTGAGGGATGGATCCACTAATACGATTGGTGAAAAGGGCTAAATATTGCAATCTTGTGAGAAAACCTATTTCTGGTGGAATGTGTCCAGAAAGTTTATTGACGGAAAAATCAAGAAAAGTGAGTTTTGAAAGATTACTAATTTGGGACGGAATGGTTCCAGAGAATTCGTTCCAGCTCAAGTTAAGACTAGCCAAGTTGGAGAAAGATGAGAAGTTGAAATTATGAAGCGTACCTTGTAAACCCAAACCTCCTATATTTAATTTCGTGACGCTTCCTTTGTTGTTACAGGTGATTCCAAACCACTTGCATGGACTCGTTGTACTTGCAGTAGATTTTATGTTCCAAGAAGGTGTAACGACTGCCCCTCTGTCTCCGACATGGACTCGGTGAAATTGAATTCTCCGTGAAGATGCGGAGTACCAACGGCTAGACGGTAGGAGAGAGTTAGTTTGGTTGACAAGGCTTGATTTCCATTTCAAAAGAGCATCTACTTCTTGTTTTATTACTGAAACTTGTAAATGTTGTTTTTTGCGAGTTGAAGAAAAAGAAGAACTTGAAACAGAGACAAGAACATTGAAACATGAAACCAACGGTAGTATATAGACCAGAAAAGTAGCAGAGGCAACATTTACTCGTGGAGACATTATTAAAGATTAATCTGAAGAAAGATTTCGTTTAATTTCAAGTGATGATCAATCAAGTCCCATAAGGTGTTATTTAGATTTTTGTTATAGGGAAAGCTAAATCATTTAAGGGGAAAGCTGATTATGGTCTAATGATATTGATTTTTAGGTCAATATGGGTGGAACTAAAAATTCCTAAAATCACTCCAATCAAAAGTTGTCCTTTCAATCAAATTTTGGATAATATACATTTTTTTTAATAAGCCGATAATATACAGTATTGATCTAGATTACAAGGTTTATCATTTCTTTTATCCAACGAAAGTAGAAATAAGCTTAGGAATCTTCTCGATCTCTTCCATGATTAGTGATCAGAATATGCTTCATAAAAAAAAAGAAAAACGGTGGCTATCAAGTTAGAATTACCGATTTTCTTAATTAATTTTTAATGAATCTATGAAAATCTTATCTCCTAGGAGCTAGAAAACGTAAAGAAATGTCAGTCCCTTGAAAAATGGTACTGTTGAAACATCTATGGCTAGTTCTCCTTAGATGTTTGCACGGTGATAAATCATAATCCCGATAACAGAAAAATAACCGACGATAATTTTTGTTGATTGATGACATCATTGATTTTCAGATTGTTTTACCTTCATGTTAACAAAATCATCAAAGCTTCACTAAATTAGTTGTTGTGTCGCAAATATATCTCATTGTGCGAGATAAAAAAGTTTTAGGAAATGATAACTGCTGAAACAAAAAATAATCAATAACATACCATTAGTTGTAGTTTTGTTAAGATATTAGACATCAGCCTTGGTATTCGGGGTAGTGACGGTGGTGAATGAAAAAGATCCTTGAACATACTGATACTAAGGAAGGGTACCCATCCCCTCTTTATTTTACCCCCATTGATTATAAGTCAACCTCTCGGACCAAAAGTCAGCTTTCTCCTTAAATAATTTAGCTTTCCCAATAACAAAAATCTTTATATAGTACAAAGTCATTTCATTTTTCCTATCAGATGACTAAAGTTGGAGTCAACTCAAGTATCTTGCTTTATTTATTTTCCACTCAGACGACATGTCTAATTGTGGTCGAGTATTTAGGGTCTTATATGATCAGGAGAAGAAAGTTGCCTCACAACCTTTTCTGTCTTTTATTGACTAGGGACTACTGCCGAGAAGAAAAACGCGTTAGTGTACCATGCCAAGAACTATCACCACCAATCAACGGAACTGAAAATGGATGCGAGTCATACCAACAACCCACTGATTCCAGACATTAATTAATAAGCAGTTACCACTAATTCAAACCGCCAATGAAGTTGATAATGGACGGTAGACCCGGCAGCTTCAGCTGGGAACTCAATCTCTAGCATGCTCTGCTACATGATCATGACCGAAAGTGTGACTGATTTCACACTTTCTTACAATAGTGTGAATGATCCCAATATCTTCCAAAAGTGTGACCGACTTTACTTAATATTCAAGGTACCCTTTATATCCCGATGTCTATACATTTAGCATGATGTCCACATATTTATAGATGATGTCCACATTTTATAGCTGATGTCCCCATATTTATAGCCTGATGTCCACATATTGTATGAATAGTTTCCGATGTCTAGACTTCGAAACATAGATGTATACATTTATCCAACATATGATTATGCCTAGATTCTGGATGTCCACATATAATATATACACATCAGTAAAAAAAAATGGTGGGGTATCAATGTGTCTATATGTACACGTATAGATGGGGTATCTACACATCCTTATCCAATGTGTACACATATGTTGTCGATATGTACACATCTGATGACAAAATTAGGTATTTTCATAAAAAAATTAGGGCATATATGTCCTTTGACCGGTCATGGTCACACTTTTAGAACATTTTCAAAAAAGTGTACATTTTTGGAAGAAAGTGTGAAATCACTCACACTTTCGGGGAAAGATCCCGGCATTACATCATGCATATCTGTAACGTGAAATCATAACTGACCAAAGGTATACCATTTTATGGGCAGCAAACTCAAATTTCGACAAAGTTAGGTACCAAATGCAAAGGTATACAATTTTATAGGCACCAAACTCAAATGCAAAGGTATACCTTTTCACTAGTGGGAATCAAATTCTTGAGCCTCTGTAAGGAGAATGAGAGGGACAATGAACTGCGTTAGTGCTACGCACTCAATTCTTGCAACTTCATGAAAGATTGTATTATTACTTATTAGTAAGAAAGGGTTGGGAGTTGTATTCAAGATTGTCATGGACATAAGCATCACACAACAAATTGTGTAAGAACCCCAAAAATTTGGCCATCGCTCATATTTTCGGGCCAGTGGCAGGTTTCAAAAAAAGAATGTTCCAGCCATCATTTTGGGCAGAGGTGAGTATGTTGGCGAAATTTGCAATAGCGTTGACCTATGCGCCAGGTGTTCACCGCAATAGCAACTATTGTTCACCAAGTGGTTCAATTTACAAAGTTTGCCATGCCCCCCGGAAAAAATTATACACGGCCGTGGTCCTTTATTCAACTTTCTCAAAACGAAATGCTAGCATTCCAACTGCAGACAAGATTACAAAAATCTCTAACACCAGAACACGTTATAATAAAATAACAAGAGTATATTGCAATCAATCGATTTTTTTGAATGCAGCCAATTATTTTATAAGCAACCTAGTCAATAATTTTCCAATACCCAAACCACCATTTCTCTGTTTTCAGAAGCAAAGCAAAAGGTAAACCCCAAAACCCAAAATCCAACTCCAACCCCCTAAGTGATAACACTGCAAAACACAAACCTGTCATTTGCATCCTCTTGATCGTCATCGTCAACCTCAGTTATAGGAATATCACCAGCATTAGTGTTACTGTCATCTTCGCAAAATTTATTTGTGGAGAATCCACATAATAAATCGTTCCCAAGGAAAGATGAACTACCCCAACTTAAAATCTCAAAGTGATCCCCTCTTGAAATCCTGCCACTTAACTTTTTGTTAGACATGTTCAGAAATCGAAAAGAGTCAAACAATGCCAAAGATTGTGGCATATGTCCAAACAATCTATTCCAACTTAAATCCAAACACTCTAAATGGGACATGTGCCGATATTAATAGAAATGATTGTATGACAAATTAAGATTGTAAAGTCCTTTAAATAAGACCATTCTCTTCTTGGAACTCTCGCCAAACAACATTTGGACAACGCTTCCAATGCATATGCTTCTTCTTCCACCCAACCACATGTTGGCCTTCTCTACTGCGGCCTCAATCTGTCTACGATTTTGTATACGCATTTCTGAAAGAAGTATCTTAACTCCGCCTTCTTCTTGTACTCTTCATCTTCTAAATTATATTTCTTAGCCTCTTCAACCAACCTCATTATCTCAACATTTGATAACCTTCCTCCAGCTTTTGTAATATTCATCTCTTTTTTTCCTAGTCACTATGCCATTTGCATCTATGTCAAAGAACACTGTTATATCAGAAACACCACTAGGAGCCGGAGGAATTCCTCTTAACTGGAACTCATCTAATAAATTATTCTCACTAACCTTCGTGCTCTCACCGTCATACACCTGAATATTAAAATAATCTTCATAGGTAGTGAAAACTGTAGTATATGTCTTGAATAAATTAAACACTTTAATCATGACTATGGTGGAGCTGTCAATGGTAGAGCTCGGTGGATGGATCACTATGATGAGCTAGACTTTAGTTGAGATAGTCTTTCGGTCTAGTGGAGCACTCAATGTGTCTAGTGGAGCACTCAATGTGTATGTCTAGTAGAGCACTCATCATGTGATGGTATGTCGATATTCTTCATCCCATTACTCCTATATATATGGAATTTTAGTTTCTATTGAAAACATGATAAGAGAGATCATCAGAGAATAAGAGATGATAAGAGAGAGTGTAAGGCAGGCATTGTAAGCTTGTTCTTAAGAGAGGGTTTTCAATCATACTCTTGTAATCTTGTTCAAATCATAGTGAAATCGTTATCGTCGTCTTCCAAAGTGGATGAAGATCATCTTGATCGAACCACTATAAATCCTTGTGTTGTGTGTGCTTCTTTTACTTTTGATTTCATTTCTATTTCAATTCTGGGAAGAGCCATTGGTTATAACAAATTGGTATCAGAGCTTCGGGTAAAAGCGATCAACGATGGCGGCAAAGTATGAGATTGATAAATTTGATGGAAGGAATGATTTCAATTTATGGAGGCTAAAGATGAGGGATGTTTTGGTGCAACAAGGTTTGGTGAAAACTTTGAAGGGGAAAACGGCTCTAGCAACAACATTTTCGGATGAAGCAAAGGAAGAACTCATGGATTAATTTTATTGTGTTTGAGCAACGAGGTCTTGAGAGAAGTTATGACGGAAACGACACCGGACGGGCTATGGAACAAGTTGGGTTAGAGGTATATGACTAAATCCATAACTAATCGTTTATATCTTAAGAAGAAATTACATACTCTTAGAATGCATGAAGGAATGTTTATTATAGATCATATTGATGATTATAATAAAATTCTTTTGGATATGGAAAATATTGAGGTCAAAATTGAAGATGAAGACCAATCTTTGGTTTTGCTTTGTTCCTTACCACCATCTTATGGAAATTTTGTTTTTCTAGGAGGGGGGTTTCCGGCGATGAGATGAGTTTTCTAGGGTATTGGTTTTCATTTGATCAAACCATATCCTTTTGATCTCTTCCCTGTCTTCGTCCCACTATTATTTTCTCCTCCTTTTGTTGTACTGATTGATACCACTTTCGACTCGTGATTACCTTAGCATCACTGGCTATCGTTTCTCCTAGGGTTTTTCTGATGTCGAGAACAAACAATTTTTTAAACCCCACAACGTCTGTTGTTGCTACCCCCGGTGATGATTCTGGTAACAGGGTTGATCTTTTTCAATGTCCCTTTAAGGGTTTAGATGGGTGCCAAAATGGTGTTGGTGGGAAAGGGTTACTGAAAGTGTCCCTGTTCAATCACCTGAAAAATCTACATTATAAGATAGATGGAGGAATCGATAGGTGTCGTGAGAGAGTGCGTAATTGCGGAGACGTTTACCAATCTTGGCAGTCTACATTGCAGCGTCTGGAGAGTTGGCTGTGTACTCACTTCATGCACATATATGCTTTAGGTAAGAGATGCACTCACCTGGCTTTCCCCTCATCTGGCTTCAATTTTTGGTTTTAATGCTCCTGCTCCTGTCAACATTAATGCTACCACTAAAGTCGAAGTTGAAGTGGCTACCCCCACCCTGTGTCTCGATCTATTGAACAGAGTGTTTCTAGCTCAGATACCCACCATCTCTAGCATACCGGCTAAGTGTAGACTACACTTCGCACGGACTTTCAAGAATGTTTTACTGAGGGTGGTGGCTATGCCCGGTGAACTGGCTTCATGGATCCAACTTCTATTGTTTCCTGTTTGTACCCTGTACGTTGCTGATTCTTGTCGAGAGGAAAAAGCTAACACACGGAAGAAACTACAGATTAAATCTGTTAATCGGGCTCTGCGACTTTGGACTGAGCCCAATGGCTGTGCTGTTTTGGTCCATGAAGTTCTCATTATTTCTGACGAGAGGAAGAAGGCGCTTGAAATGGTAACGAAGAAGGCTAAACAAGAGGATCTCGATGCCACCAACCTGAGGTTTTGTAGAGGTAAACTTCGAAATGGTCTATATACAGCCGCTATCCGTACTCTTACCTCTTCGGGAGTTGCACCCAATAATGAAGCCACCTTGTCGGAACTTCGCTGCAAGCACCCCTCTGCTCGTTTGCCATTAATTTCGTCTACTCCACCTTCCCAAACTGCCATGGTAGCGTCAACTGAGTTGGTGCTAGGCAGACTAAAGAGTTTCCCCAAAGGGACCTCTTGTGGAAGAGATGGTTTTCGTGTGCAACACCTTCTCGATGCTCTTAGTGGAGCTGCTGCTGTTTTATCGGATGAGCTAATTGCATCTATTACGGATGTAGTTAACTTGTGGTTGGCAGGCTCATGCACTTCTGTTTTGGGAGCTTTTGTGGCTAGTGCGCCTCTCACCCCACTCAAGAAGCCCGGTGGTGATTTTCGTCCGATTGCAGTGGGAACAATTTGGAGAAGGCTTGTTTCTAAATGCGCTGCTTCCTTCGTTGGCCATGAAATGAGTTCTTATCTGGGAGACTTCCAGTTTGGAGTTGGTGCTAAATGTGGTGGAGAGGCAATTTTACATGCTGTAAAACGTGTGCTGAAAGAAAAAGGAGATCAAGATAATCTTTCCATGATGCTGGTGGACTTTTCTAATGCATTCAATCTCATCGATAGAACTGAAATGATTGCCGAGGTACGTAGTTTATGTCCCTCTATATCCCGTTGGGTTGAGTTTTGATATACTTCACCGGCACGTCTGTACTACATGGATCATGTACCTTTTTCAGCTTAGGGAGTTCAGCAAGGTGATCCTTTGGGTCCGCTTTTATTCGCTTTTACCCTCCACCCTCTAATCTTGAGTATTTCCAAACGTTGTGAGCTTGAACTTCAAGCCTGGTATCTAGATGATGGTACAATGATTGGTGACACTATGATGGTTTCAAAAGCTCTTCAGATTATACAAGAGGAAGGTGTTTCTAGGGGGATATTTCTGAACATCAAGAAAACTGAATTATTCTGGCCCTATCCAGATCCTAGAGCATCCACACCAGGTGTTTTTTCGTCAGACATTAGTAGTCCAGAGAAAGGGGTTAAGTTGCTAGGAGCTCCTGTCAGTCTTGATGCCCAATTTAACATCGATTTGGTTGTGAAGAGAGTACATAAAACTGTGAAGCTCATTGACGCAGTTGAGAAACTTGAAGATCCACAGTGTGAACTCCTTTTGTTTAGGAATTGTGCTGGAGTTTCACGTTTATACTTTGCTCTTCGAACCACCATGCCGTACTGTTTGCATAAAGCTCAAGATTTGTTTGACTCCCGACTTTATAAGTTTATGCGTCATGTGATCACAGGTGATGGCCCTGGTTTTGGTCCTCTGCAGCAGAGACTTTCCACCTTTCCACTCAGGTTGGGAGGTTTAGGGGTTTATTCGATGCAAGACACTGCGCATTATTGCTACTTAGCATCTTGTCTACAGACCCTTGAACTTCAGTCTGTTATCTTGAGATGCACTGGCATCAGTGGTTTCAGCACCAATCTCATGCGATCTGCTGCTTCCTTCAACTCGGTATGTAGTCCTGTTTCCCCTATATGCGTTGATAGCAATGCCACCCATTCAATGAAACCTTGGTAGTTGTCTATTTTGATGCAGTAAAAAAGAACTTGACTACGAATTTCAAGTTGTCTGAACGTGATTCGATGCTTTGGCTGAGTAATCAAATGAAGCATGCTTTGGATTTTCTATTGGCCATCCCTATACACTAGAGGAAAAATATACATCTACAACTGGAGATTTACAACGCTTCGCTAAGTATTGTAGAAAGTCTTATGTTTTACAACTGGTTTCAAAAGAAGAGTTGTCGTATATCATCACTGCCAACCCTTAGTAAACAATGGGTTGCGCTAGGAAAACAAACGACAACACCTTAAGCAAAACAGTTGTGACAACATTTAGCTATAACAACGTTGTTCGATATATGTAGTAACTTAGCCTATCACAATACTCACAAGTGTTGTTGAAGAACACAAAAATATGATAATGAAAAATATGTTAGAGGGGAGATTCGAACATGAACCTACTTCATGGAAGTCTAGCTCATCAACCACCCTTTCAGTTCACAAGTTTTGAATTTTTTTTCTTCTTTTTTTTTTTAAATAGAAACCTACAACAACACTTATAAGTGTTGTTGAAGAACACAAAAATATGATAATGAAAAATATGTTAGAGGGGAGATTCGAACATGAACCTACTACATGGAAGTCTAGCTCATCAAACACCCTTTCAGTTCACAAGTTTTGATTTTTTTTCTTTTTTTTTAAATAGAAACCTACAACAACACTTATAAGTGTTGTTGAAAAACACAAAAATATGATATTGATCAGCAACTTGAGGACACATACGTAGCATAAACATTTGGTGTAAAGATGTGGCTTACATCATCCCGTCATCTAGCTAACGTTGGATTCGTGTCTTAGAAATATACACAAAAAGATCCGAGATTTAACATTTTCTTATTTGTACACTAAATTTCTATTTATCATATGGGCCCATATACATTTTCTATAATTCGTATTTGGTCCTTATAACTTTTCATCGCCCTCTCGATATTCATCCTCCCCAGTTTTATCTTTTTTCATCACCAGTTCCAGTTTTATCTGCTAAACACAATAATCTTTTAAATGATTGTGCAATGGAGGTATAAAGAGAAGTTAGAGGTATAATAACAATTGAACAAAAAAAAAAAATCTCATCCACTCCTAATTAAAATTTGAACCAATCAAGAAATCTTTTCCATATCCATATGTATCCTTAATTCGTGTCAATTTTAAATCAAATCTAAGAAATGAATTTGGCTTTGAAATAAAGATTTTTTTTAATGATTCTCTTTTTACATGGGTTCCTTCATTTTCATACATTATGATTTGATTGACAACGCTAATACAGTATGTTCTTATTTAACTTTCAACGGATCAGAGATTTATTGAAGAAAAAGAAAACAATTGTTTTTTTAATATTCGAGCTCTGCTGTCGGTTACAACATAATCTTTGTTCTTCATTAATGTTGGCCTCTAATTAATTTTTTTAGGATCGTCAGAGAGTGGAATAAGAGATATCACAATCAAGTACAACTCAAATCATCACCACCTCATCTTTTCTGTATACATCTCTAATAAGAGATATTTCATGAAGATATTAATAGAAGCTTAATAGTTACATGAAAAAACAGTTTGAATAAATCTCATAACATGAAGTGTTTTTTTTTTTATTATTACATAGAAGATGTGTTACATAAATACACACTCTTGTTTCATCATAATACATTGCATATTGATATAACAAGCATGTAATGTGATTTACATTCGTTGAGATCACATAAAACCAAATAATATGGAAGAGACTAACATGGATCTTGATCCTACAAGTGAGAAAAAAGATGCTCCAAAGAATAACTTGATCATTCCCAAAATCGGCTTATTGCCCATTTATTGCATACTCCTCAATTATCACATCTGTAAGATTAAGATTTTTCTTCAATTTAATTTCCAAATCACATACCTTTGTCTCTTCCATCAGAGAAGAAGTTGTATCAAAATCAGTCTGGTATTAATAAAAAAATCAGATTTCGTTCAACATAACATATTTTATCTTTTATTCCTTCCACTAGTCTGGATTGATGAGATTGTAGAGACAATATTTGAAGAAAAACTCTGCTATAAAAAATCCATATATTGATTATATCATAGAATCTCATCAGAAAGGCCCAATGATAATAAAAAAAAACGTTGCATAAGCGTTATGAAATAACATATGACATGTAGTAGCCACTGATAAAATTTATTGAAAATAAACAAGAAAAACATTAATCTAAAACCTAAAACCTAAATATTCCAAGAACACAATATTTTTTATTGAAAAACAAAACAACATACTACTATTTTCTAGATTTACTCGGTGAATTTAAGATCCAAAACCGAGTAAATCTAGATTAAAAAAGAAGATGATGGAGAAAAAATAGGTTGGAGAAAAATCAGGATAATTGTTTTGATAAAAAGATGATACAGAGCCAGAAAGAGAGAAAAGGAAAGTTTCTTAATACACAAGTTTCGATGGAGGGCTAAAGAACAATAAACAATTATTTATGATGACTTAGGAGATCTGTTAAATATTGAAAATAATAAAAATAACAATATATCCATATTTGTTGGTGTGAATCTCAAAGAGAGCATCTGAAGTGCGAGTTTACTTTTGCTGTCACATGCGCATAATCTATTTTTCCGTGCATCCCATCTAGCAACAACTCTTATGTTCGGTGAAACAAGGCCTGGCCTTGTTGTGACGATTGGTTCCATGTGTAGTACATAGTTTTGTTGTTTATTCGGTCCGCGAATTATAACCCTAAAAGTTTTACTATCTATCCACAAAAGAAAAGAAAAATGCACAAAATTAGAAGGACATAATAAAATCCTTAGGCTAATTTCCCCTCCGTATGAAAAACCCCAATCTCAAAATCTCTCTCTAAAATCCTCAATCATTCTTCACTTTTGGCTAGGTAATTGAAATATATTTTGATTTTAGTATGGTAATTTTACAATGGTTGAAACAAAAAATGGAAGAGGAACAATAATAGGGATTGATTTAGGAACTACAAAATCATGAGTTGGAGTATGGCAAAATGATCGTGGTCATATCATTGATGATCTAAAAGATAGGTATACACCATCTTATGTCGCTTTTACTTCAGATCAACATTTTATTGGTCATTGTTGGAACATGTAATTTGCAATGGGTAAATTAAGAAAAGAATTCTCTAAATAAAACTAGAAAACTTTTTCAAGTGTGAAAGGTTTAGTTAAAGTAGTCTAGATACTTCTAGGGAATGTTGGAAGTAATGTGAACTAATGTGAACAAAAAAATTCTAGATAAAGTTAGAATAGTCAAACTAGTTTACCCAAAAGAAAATATAGAGAAGGTTAGAGAGTTCTAAGGTCGGTTGTACAATCCTAGAGTTTTCTAGGAAATGTGTTGTTCAAAATTTTGGCATTCTCTAGAGATTTCTAGGAAGAATGCAATGACGGCTTGTAATGCCTATAAATAGGCAAGACCTACACCAATTGTAATTCAAGCAAGAATCAAATCACTGAATACAAAGTCCTTGCTTCCACCTTCACTAATAGAGTTCTAGAAGTTCTATACGAGCAACACCACCATGCTCGTATACCTCTGCAAAATATCACTCGAATGTCCCAAGTTCTTCATAAAAATATAAATTTCCAACATGGTATCAGAGCTCCAAAACATCTCAATTTTCTAATATGGTATCAGAGCGGGTTCGATCCAAATGGGTGTTAAAGTTTCCGCTACAAGCTAAAGGTGATTCCGCAAAAATGAAATATAAAAAAATGAGAAGACGGAAGGTATGTCTCAACTATCCAAGTCTTACAACCCCCGGTAGAAATTAGTTATCACCCAAATTCTAAATTTAGAAAAATATGAAGAAAAAAATATATATAAAAAAAAGGTAGTAGCTGGTGAAATAACGAGAAAATGGAATTTTTATATCTCAAGAAGGATATGCAAAAGAAATCCTTAAGAGATTCAAAATGGAGAAGTGTAATCCGGCAATTACTCCCGTGGAATGCGGAATCAAGCTATCAAAGGTCGATGAAGGCGAGAAAGTCAACCCGACTATTTACAAGAGTCTTGTTGGAAGCTTGAGATACTTAAATTGTACAGGGCCATATATTCTCTATGCAGTGGGGCTAATCAGTCGCTATATGGAAGCACCTACGACTACCCATATGCAGACTGCCAAGAGAATTTTGCGCTACTTAAAAGGTACGCTTGATTTCGGTTTATTTTATTCGTCGTCAGACAAGTATAAACTCGTTGGATATAGTGATAGTGATTGGGCTGGAGATTTAGATGAAAGGAAAAGTAATACTGGATTTGTTTTTTTGCTCGGAGATATGAGCTTCACTTGGAGTTCGAAGAAGCAACCAATCGTCACACTCTCCACTTGTGAAGATGAATATGTCGCATCATCATCATGTGTCTGTCATGCGATATGGTTAAGGAGTTTAATAAAGGATCTTAAAATGGAGCAGGAAGAACTAACTAAAATATTTGTGGACAACAAGTTGGAAATGGTTTTAACAAAGAATCCAGTGTTCCACGACCACAGCAAGCACATCGACACACGGTACCATTTTATCCGTGAATGCATATCGGAGAATAAAGTACAACTGAAATACACGAAGTCTCAAGACCATGTTGCAGACATATTCACGAAGCCACTAAAGCATGAGGTCTTCGCTAAATTATGAGAAATTCTTGGAGTTACTACAAATCAAGTTTAAGGTGATTTGGATTATTCAAAGATAATCTAGAATGCTCTTGACATTTCTAGCATGTCCAAGGGTGATATACATTAGTCCTACACATTTTCTAATCCTATTTATCCCATTAACCCAAAATATTTCCAACATTTTCATGTTGGTTGTGGTGGCGGTGGCTGTTACAGCGGAAAATCGATGGGATCGAACCCTCCTGATACCAACTTAGAACAAAATGTTTGGGTTAATTTTTCCACACCCAACTGGTGGAGATACATTTTTTATTTATACCATGAGATTGAATCTCAAGTTGTTACAAGTTGTTACACAGATAAATGTTGTTGAACATAACAACTTTGAATAACATGAAAATAGATAACTTATAAGGAATTAGTTGAATGCCTACAATGATGTTCCATTACAGTTATCACTGGACTGAGAGTCTTTAGGAAGACTCTCTGCTGTATGCTTAACAGATATAATTTGCTGATTATTATTCATTTTATTTTTTAAATGTAGATGCAAAACGTTTAATTGGTAGAAATTTCAGTGATAGGTGTGTTCAGGATGACGTTAAGCCCTGTCCTTTCAAACTCATTTAAGGATAATATGAAAAACCCATGATCCAAGTCACTCACAAGGGAGATGAAAAAATCTTGTCACCTGAGTTAGTATCATCTATGTTTCTCAATAAGATGCGAAAAATGGCAGAAGATTATCTAGGTTCAACAGCCACCGATGTTGTTATTAGTGTCCCTGCCTTCTTTAATAATTCACAGCGCCAAGTTACCAAGGATGCTAGAATCATTGCTGGTTTTAATGTAACCCTTCTAGTCAAAGAACCATTGGCGGCTGCCCTTGCTTATTTTCTGGACAAAAATCCAACCAGTGATGGCGAGAGGAATGTTCTTGTCTTTGATCTAGGTGGGGGTACTTTTGATGTTTCCATATTCACAATTGAACAGGGTATCTTCACAGTCAAGACTACATCTGGAGATACACATATTGGAGGAGAGGATTTCAATTATCGGATGGTAAATCATTGTGTTCAAGAGTTCAATAGGATGCACAACAATGACATTATTAATGATCCAAAGGCTCTTAGGTGGTTGAGTACAGTCTGTGAGAGGGTAAAAAAATCTTTGTCGTCTCATGCTCAGACATGCATTGTTGTAAGATCTCTGTATCAAGGAATTGGTTTCAGTGTACCCATGACTTGGATTTGTTCAACAAGTGTATGGAAGTTGTTGAATGTTGTTTGAGAGATGCCAAAATGGACAAGAGCAACATTTGTGACATAGTGCTTATTGGTGGGTCCACTAGAATTCCAAAGATTCAGTATCTATTGCAAGATATCTTTGACGAAGAGAAACTCCGCTGCAACATCAACCCTGGTAATCAGGTTGTGGCTAAGGGTGCTGCAATTCAAGCTACTATTTTGAGCCGGGTTGCTAATGAGAAGTTGCAAGCCGTGTTATTGTTGGATGTCATCCCTCATTCACTTGGTGTTAAGATGCCTGAAATTTTTATGGACGTGCTCCCAAGGAACACCACCTTCCCCATCAGGACGAACAAGGTTTTTGTTATAACCAATGGCTCTTCCCAGAATTGAAATATAAATGAAATCAAAAGTAAAAGAAGCACACACAACACAAGGATTTATAGTGGTTCGATCAAGATGATCTACATCCACTTTGGAAGACGACAATAACGATTTCACTATGATTTGAACAAGATTACAATAGTATGATTGAAAACCCTCTCTTAAGAACAAGCTTACACTGCTTGCCTTACACTCTCTCTTATCATATCTTATTCTCTGATGATCTCTCTTATCATGTTTTCAATGGAAACTAAAATTCCATATATATAGGAGTAATGGGATGAAGAATGTCGACATACCATCACATGATGAGTGCTCCACTAGACACACACATTGAGTGCTCCACTAAACACATTGAGTGCTCCACTAGACCGAAAGACTATCTCCACTAAAGTCTAACTCACCATAGTGATCCATCCACCGAGCTCTACCATTGACAGCTCCTCCATAGTCATGATTAAAGTGTTTAATTTATTCAAGACATATACTACAAATCTCCACCTTGACTTGAATACCATCACCACTCATCATCATCATCTTCTCTCAGCCACTCAAGGGCTCTCAACACCTGTTGACACCAACCAAGTCCAAGCAGTGTTTGAACTTGATACTTTTAACTAGCTTCGTCAACATGTCCGCAGGGTTATCTGCTATAGGAACCTTTAGCATTGCTATCCTACCTTCCTCAACTGCATCCTTGATAAAATGATACCGGACATCGATGTGCTTCGTTCTCTCATGATACATCTAGTTCTTGGTCAAGTGAATGGCACTTTGAATGTCACAGAACAAAGTTGCATTCTATTGCTTGAAACCCAAATCACCAACCAAACCCATCAACCATATACCTTCCTTCACTGCTTCTGCGGCTGCCATGTACTCCGCCTCAGTTGTAGACAATGCAACTGTGCTTTGAAAAACCGACCTCCAGCTGATAGTACTACCACACAATGTAAAAGTATAACCTGTCAATGACCTTCTTCTATCAAGATCACCTGCATAATCAGAATCAAAATAACCCACAACATTTGTCGAATCACCATAGTGTTTATCAAACACTAAACCAACATCTGTACTTCCCCTTAGATACTTCAAAATCCACTTTACATCTTGCCAATGAGCCTTCCCGGGACTTCCCATGTATCTACTTACCACACTCACAGCTTGTGCAATATCCGGCCGTGTACAGACCATAACATACATGATGCTACCAACTGCGCTTGCATATGGAACTCGAGACATATATTCTGCCTCATCTGCATTTTGAGGTGATTGATTTCTAGAAAGTTTAAAATGAGATGCCAAAGTAGTACTTACTGGTTTTGCATCTTTCATACCAAACCGCTCCAACACCTTCTCGATGTAAGCCTTCTAGGACAAATGCAACTTGCCTTCAGCTCGGTTTCTATGAATCTCCATGCCCAATATCTTCTTTGCTGCGCCCAAATCCTTTATCTCAAACTCACTACTCAACTGCACCTTCAGCTTCTGTATCTCTGACATTTCTTTTCAAGGAATCAACATATCATCAACATACAAGAGTAAATACACAAATGAACCATCTTGGAGTTTCCTGTGATATACACAACTATCATACTTACTCCTGTCATAGCCATTTGCCACCATAAACGTATCAAAACGTTTATACCACTTCCTTGGAGATTGCTTCAAACCATACAAAGATTTCTTAAACAAACATACATGGTCTTCTTTGCCAGGAACTTCAAACCCCTTTGGTTGTTGCATATAAATACGCTCCTCCAAATCACCATGAAGGAAAGCTGTCTTAACATCTAGTTGTTCCAATTCTAGATCTTTTAAAGCAACTATAGCAAGCAATGTTCTAATAGAACTATGTTTAACAACAGGAGAAAATACCTCATTGTAGTCAATGCCTTCTCTTTGTGTAAACCCCTTTTCCACAAGCCTTGACTTGTACCTTGTTCCTTCACCATCTGGAGTACCTTGTTTCTTATTAAAGCCCATTTGATTCCAACAATATTCTGCCCTTTTGGTCTTCCAACTATCTCCCAAGTGTCATTCTTGTCAAGAGACTCAATTTCTTCAATTGCAGATGCTCCCCATTCTACTGATTCTTCACCACCGATTGCTTCTTCATATGTTGTTGGATCATCCTTATCTATGCTCTCACTTACTGCAAATGCATATGCAACCAAATCAGCATGGCCGTATCTCTGAGGTGCTCTAACTTGCCTCCTCTCTCTGTCTCTTACAAGATTGTACTGATGACCTTGTGCTTCTACTTCCTGGGCAGGTTCTTGCACAATATCTTGATCATCATCATCATCAGAAACAACAGTCTCATTTCTTCCTTGAACTAGCACCTCAAGTTCCACCTTGTCACCAAGATCCACCTTATCACTAACACCCTCTTCAGCTTTTCCATCTATTTCTTCATTCTTTGGCTTCAACATCGATTGCTCATCAAATTTCACATCTCCGCTGATAAGAAACTTGTTTTATCTTTCTGCAGGACACCATAACCTGTAGCCTTTCATGCCCTTTTCATACCCAATGAATGTACACTTCTTTTCTCTAGGCTCTAGCTTCCCCTCATTCACATGAGCATAGGCTGGACATCCGAATATCTTCAAGTCTTCATAGTTAGAATGCGAACCCGTCCAAACTTTATTTGGAGTCTTTCACTCAATGGAAGTCGATGGAGATCTGTTCACTAAATTAGCTGATGTGTTTGCTGCTTATGCCCAAAATTTCTTTGGTAACCCGACATTGGAGAGCATGCACCGTTCCTTCTCCATTATGGTTCTGTTTATCCTTTCCGCGACACCATTTTGCTGTGGTATTTTTCTGACTGTGGGTGTCTCACAATCGCTTGCTCCTTGCATAAATCATTGAACTCGCCCCCACAAAATTCCAAACCATTGTTTGTCCTCAAGCACTTGATTTTTCTTCCGGTTTGCTTCTCAACCATAGTCTTCTATTGCTTGAACTTGACAAAAGTTTCATCTTTGTGTTTAAGTATGAATACCCATACTTTCCTTGAGAAATCATCAATGAATGTCAACATATATCTACCACGACCATATGAATCAACCCGAGAAGGACCCCAAATATCATAATGAATATAATCCATAATACCTTTGGTGTTATGAATAGTTGTACTAAACTTGACTCTACACTACTTTCCAAAGACACAATGTTCACAGAAATTAAGCTTTCATGTTTTATGACCACAAAGCAATCCCTGCTTGCTCAAAACATCCAATCCCCTCTCGCTCATATGCCCTAGCCTCATATGCCACAACTTGGTAGTATCATCATCAAAACTTGAAGAACATACAGCTGCATCACCCGTCACAGTAGTACCTTGCAGTGTATAAAGACCATTAATTCTCTCGCCCTTCATCATTGTAAGACTTCCTCTTGAGACACGAATAACTCCACCTTCACCTTGATACTTGCAGCTATTTGAATCAAGCGTACCCAAAGAAATAAGATTTCTTCTCAGGTACAGAACATGCCTAACCTTAGTTAAAGTCCTCACCATACCGTCATACATCTTAATTTGAATTGTACATACACCCACCACTTTACAAGTGACATTGTTTCCCATAAGAACTTTACCACCTTCTCTAGCTTGATAAGTAGTAAACCACTCTTTATGAGGAAAGATGTGAAAAGTAAACCCCGAATCAAGAATCCACCCATTCTCCGAGCTTTCGGTATTAACCGTGAGAACCGTTCCATCATCACTTTCTGCTTCAACATTTTCTGCGGTGCCTTGGCTAGTATTCTTCTCGACATTATTCAATTTTGGACAATCCTTATTGAAATGCCCCTTTTCCTTACAATGAAAGCAATAGAATTTACCGGATTTTGATTTAGACCTTGACTTTGATCTACTCTTATCAAATCCGCCCTTTTGGTTTCCTCTTCCTCTAACAAACAACCCATCTCTAGAATTATCTTTACCATCGATACCCGTCTTCTTTAACTCCTTAGATTTCAAAGCCGCTTTAACATCTTCCATGGAAATTGTAGTTTTTCCATACATTACGGTATAAATTTTTTTAATAAGAAAATGTATTACAACTTATTCAAAAGGATCTTCGTCAGACAATAAACTTGTCGGGAGCCTAGCAACAAGCTGGGCTCCGACCCCTTTTTGTACTACCACACTCAACCTATGAAAAAGAAACTCCCCTACACGCACACTAGCATCATTACTGGCCATTAAATTGCGAAGTCGTTTAATAAAATTATTGGTTTCCTCCCCAAGCTCACCAAGAGTAGTAAAGGCCAAAGCCTCGAAACCATAACCCTACGAAGTGCATTTTTCCAAATACTTGGTGTTCTTTCGAATGACAGCTTCCTTGAGCGATTTTCCTGGCTCCGAAATGCGACCTCCTCCTGCAAAGGGTGAGACGATCGTAACATCAAAGCAAACATCATGACCATTGTCCCAATTAGGCACTAGAATATCTGCTAGTTTCAAAGAAGTACCATTATTAGCAAGAAGCCCAAAGTATACCTCCTTACGTGCCAGAATTTCAGCACGATAACACATGTCTGCAATAGTATCACTCACCAAGTAATGTCGAAACTTTAGTCCCACTTCAATAGCACAATGCACTGCATGATCACCAAAAACATCCATTTCCCTCTTATAGAAGGGGCACACGCTATCCAACTCAAAAATGGGAATACCAAGCATGTAACATAACACCGCACTGAACTGCCTTGCGCTAATTTTCTGATTTAAACCAACTATCACTACGGGAAAAAACAACATTTACAACACAATCTAAGAGTTGTAGTACCCCTACTACAACTCCATTTCATGGGTTATGGAAGGGGGGTATTGTAGAAAGTCCAAGCTTTCCTACAATACATGACTAAGAGTTGTAAATCGTGTTGTGATTCATGGTTCGACAATATTTTGCCAAAGTTGTGATTCTCTTTCAATTTTTTTGAAAGCCTAACACAACTCTTGCTTGTGTTGTAGGACTTGATTTCACAACATTTAATTTGAGTAGTAAAATTCTATAACACAACTTCTCCAGTGGTCGAAAAATCTCGCACAACTCATATTTATATTTTTATACATACTTTCACAACCTTTGTCTAGTGTGGTCATAATCTCTAACACAACATCCTTAAAGGTTGTATTATTTGAAGTAACAACTTATGTTTTCGGTAGATGAATGTGTAACTGCAACTTTTTTTTGGAGTTGTGTGCATAAAAATATTTTAGAAAAAAAAAATAGGGATGAAACCAAAACTAAATCTGATTCAAGCTCAAATTACACTATATTGGAACTTGAATTATGAATTCAAATGACCATTCAATTAAAAATTCATAAATTGTATTGGTAACACAATTCATAACTGAATTTAGCTTACAATTGGGTTCAAAATCACAAAAATAGAAAGATGAAAGTAACCAAATCTCCGGTTCAACATGAACCATTCCTTACACGTTCCTACACCAAAGTTGCATAAAAAGTAAAAACCTAGCCATTGGAGTGAAGAAATGCATAGGGGGCATAACAACACTCATGTACGGGAGGAAAATCATGTCCAAGGAACTTGCAGAGCCTTGCCCATGCCTGCAGTAAACTCAAGGAGTTCAATTTCCAAAGTTATTACAAAATACAGCAAAAACATTAAGACCATACCTGTAGAAACCCGATACACCCTCAGTATTTGCAATCTTTTTGAAGGATCCAGTTAATCCTTTACTTTGACATTCTGATCTTCTTGTCTGCAAAACCAAATAATACAATTTTTTTAGAAATTTGCAATTTTTCGCAGTACAAGAAAAAAATCAAATGCAAGACTGATAACTTGCAATTATATCCCCTCTTATTTTTGCACACCCCTATAATAGCAGACTTGCATAAGAACAGAGTGATGTGATTCTATCTCTAAAGTAAGTGCTAAAAATTAAAATGAATCCCATAAAAAAAAAATGCTATAATGAATGGAAGGTTTATATTAAAAAGTGGCATATGTAACTAAACAAACCAGTATGGTCAGACTGATCACAATTCACTATGGGAAAAACAGTGAAGCCGTAATTTGAAGCCGTGTATACCTTTATGTTTAGATTATTCCATCTTTATGTTTAGATTATTCCATCTTCCATCTTCTCTGTTAATTTTAATCCATAAGCCTCTAAGATGTCCAGTGCTACAAAGGAACACACACAATGTAGTGAGTCCCAAACCTGTAAAGTGAGGATATTAGAATGTTTTGTCGTGGTGAGTGACAAGATTAATTTTTCCAACACTTGTAGTGGGATTCCTAATTACCTGTGACATGTAGACTTCAGGCTCAAGAGGTCGCAGGGCACCTATTGTTTTGATCTTGTTCTGTAGTAATAGCTGCAACACCAGAATGTATGCGCAAGTATCCATGATTAGCACAGGTCAAAAAGAAAAGAGATTAGGAAATGGAAAATTGCAACTATTTGGTAGTACCAGGGCTTCCTGCTCTGCCTCTACCACCACCACGACCTCTAATTTTTCAAATCAAACATTCGGTGAAGATGATTCATCAAAATTCCTCAAATACGTAATTTGGTTAAAAAATATGTCTTCCTCATCACCCCAACTGCCCACTAGTTACACACTTAAAAACGACTAAGTAAAGCCCATACCATTAAAAGAAAATTAAATTTGACTGAGGTTCACATCCATCAGCAACAAGTAGTGGACACCCTTAATTTAGTTCAAGATATAGCTAATACAGGCACCCATAGATCAAATTCGAGAAAACAAAATACATCCAAGAGTAGCACAATGAGCTATAAGCAACAAAGCCAACTTACAGTGAGTTTTCAGGTGGATCTAATTGCTCAACGAGAAGAGGAAAAGAAGTACTCCCGCTGCCATGTGCAATTGCAGTTGATCTAGAAAGATATATGATAAGAGAAAATTGTCATTTTAATCATGAACCACAATACAATAATCAGTTGATCGATGGATGACGACATGTTCACCACACATTCATTACTGTAAGAAAGAAGTTGTACAAATTCTGCAGAAACAGTACTGTGTATTACGATGGTTTCCGTCACTTTCCCGTGTCCGATCATCCTGCAATTTTAACCGAATCTTCCTGACATATCAACGCATAACATATCCAAAATTCACTTAATTCTAACGGTTAGATTTCATTTTATGGTTTCAATCAGTTCATGTCAGGATGTGGAGATAGTATTTCGTCGACTAAACTAAGTTTCCAACTAGTTCTAACATTGGAATTCCAAATACAAACGATAATAAATGGAGAAAGAGTATATTACCTCCACTGATCCTATATCCATCTATACACCACAACAATGTACCCAACATGACCAAACAAAATTTACGCATCATCTACCATCATGATCGAAGCAAACTAGCTAATATGCCATTTCATATATATATATTTACCAATCACCAAATTTCTCTATATATATCAGGTCAGTAGATATGGATAGATTACCACTTCAATAAAAATAGCTTGATCAATTTTAACATTTTACACTTACTAATATACCTTATGAAAGATCTAACGACTAATACCCTACTATATGTAGATTTTCAAATATTTTGGTCTAGGCAATATCACAAACAGTTTGTATGCCTATATATATTCTTCGAGTTGTACTCAATATATTCTGTAAATCCAAATCCAAAACAAACCCATCACTTGAAGCGAAGAGTATAACATGAATACAAGAAGAATTCAGAGATTTCGTTGGTATGAATTCAGAGCATTCTATTAAACTTTAACACTACCATCCTACCATGGTTACACAAATTCTAGGTATCATATTACAAGTACAAGTATATATAATCATGGACTGTTAGCAAAGACCAATCATAAAAACTTAAGAAATTTCCAACCTTCTTCACCGCCAACAAGATCAGTATTTCCATGGAGTAACTCAAGCTATTCATGCACAAGGGTGATGAAGTAGAACAACAACAAGGTTTCTTAAATACCCACCTTGATGATTACAAGAAACACAAGAATAAAGTTTTTAATTCACAAATGTCAGTACACATGCAAGACTAAGAAAACCTCAGAAATCGTTCAAAACTCGATTTTAAGAATACCCAATGTTTAGCATCCACCCTATAACTTGACTAAGATTGAAATTTGCCCCTCTTCAGTTTTAGATTTCAAAAATTGAGAATTGAAAATGGATCCAAGAATCCACCAATTAAATCTCTGAATCTAACTCAAACCCAATCTTCAATATTATGACCTAACCAAATAAAACCCGTTAAAAAGCTGAGATTTCATATCCACAAAGAAATCAACGAATAAAAAATTGAAGATTGAATCAGTGAAAGAAAAAATCGGTAGCATATCACCAAACCCATCTTAAATTTCTCAATTTCTAACTCAATTAACGATTTACTGAGAAAACCCTAGTTCTCAAAATCAATTGCAGCACGAACCCATCAATTCATCCGTGTTTCAATCAACAGCGACACACGATTAGTAGCTTCGTAACTGTATGAGATCTTTCTGGAGAGATTTAACACTGATTAAGCAATAAAAGGATCAAAGAGATTTGGTGAAGCAGATGAATAGAGAGGGAGGGTTATGATGGCGATGAAGAGTAACGCTGGGTTGGGTGAATTAGATTTTCTAAGTGAGAAAGAAAAGAATTAGCGAATCCGACGGACCACGTTTCATTGGATCCCTTCATACGGATTAAGGAAACATCTTAACGGTTGAGATTGTATTTGAGATGTTCATACGGATTGGGAATCATGTGTTTCTCTTTGTGCTAATACGAACTCATGTATTCGGTTTTATTATCAACCTTCAACACAAAAAAAAATCCAAAAAAAATATTAATAAATTTAGGACATTGTTATCGACATTCTGATATAAAAAAATCCAAAAAATGTACAAGAATGAATCGGGAAAATGAAAAATGAATTCGATAATTGGTGTGTTATTTTGTGCTTTCTCTTTGTGCTTCCGGTTTGGATTTCGACTAGCCTCATAGGTCATGAAGTAATTTTTAAAAGTCATACAAATCAAGAAGTAGCTTTAGTTCACATTGGTAAACTCAGGTTAGCACGATACATCATCGAAATCGATAAATATGAAACTCATTATCGATTGGAACTTCAAATATGGTATAACGGCATAGAAGCTATGAACCAAGAAGCTCTGGGAGGGTTCTGACTTCAAACCTATCATGATATATCATTTAAATCGATAAATATGAAGCTTAGGGTTGATTTGAACTTCAAATACGGTATAACGACATACAAAATATGAACCAAGAAGCTCCGAGATCGAAACCTGGCCGTGAGTTGACTACTCTAAGTCAGAAACTTGCTAAGAACGAAGAATCCATCCATTTACATGTAAGATTCCTTCATAATATTCCTCGAAACTTTAAACACACCCTATTCTTGCATATTGTATGCATACACTGGCTCCGAGGTCGAAACATGGCCGTGAGTGAACCACTATAATCCGAAAACTTGGGAAGAACGATGAATCCATCCATTTACAGGTAAGATTCCTCTGGAATATTCCCTGAAACTTTAAACAAACCCTGTTTTGGCATATTGTATGCATAACCTGGCTCTGAGATCGAATAATGGCCGGGAGTGGACTACTATAAGTCGGAAACTTGTTAAGAACGATGAATCCATCCTTTTACAAGTAAGATTCTTTCGGAATTTTCCCCGAAACTTTAAAAAAACCCTATTTTGGTATACTGTATGCATCACCTGACTCTGAGATTGAAACCTCGCCATGAGTGGACCATTATAAGCCGGAAAGTTGGTAAGAACGATGAATTCATCCATTTACAGGTAAGATTCCTTCAGAATATTTTCTGAAACCTTAAACAAGCCCTATTCTGGCATATTGTCTGCATACCCTGGCTACGAGGTTAAAACCTGGCCATGAGTGGACTACTGAAAGTCGGAAACTTGGTAAGAACGATGAATCCATCCATTTACAGGTAAGATTCCTCTGGAATATTCCCTTAAACTTTAAACAAACCCTGTTTTGGCATATTGTATGCATAACCTGGCTCTGAGATCGAATAATGGCCGGGAGTGGACTACTATAAGTCGGAAACTTGGTAAGAACGATGAATCCATCCTTTTACAAGTAAGATTCTTTCGGAATTTTCCCCGAAACTTTAAACAAACCCTATTTTGGTATATTGTATGCATCACCTGACTCTGAGATTGAAACCTCGCCATGAGTGGACCATTATAAGCCGGAAAGTTGGTAAGAACGATGAATTCATCCATTTATAGGTAAGATTCCTTCAGAATATTTCCTGAAACCTTAAACAAGCCATATTCTGGCATATTGTCTTCATACCCTGGCTCCGAGGTTAAAACCTGGCCATGAGTGGACTACTGTAAGTCGGAAACTTGGTAAGAACGATCCATCCATTTACATGTAAGATTCCTTCAGAATGTTTCCTGAAACGTTAACCAAGGCGTATTCTGGCGTATTGTATGCATACCCTGGCTTTGAGATCGAAACTTGTCCAGGAGTGGACTACTATAAGTCGAAAAGCTTGGTAAGAACCTTAAATCCATCCATTTATAGGTAAGATTCCTTCAAAATATTCTCCAAAACCTTAAACAAACCCTATTCTGGCATATTGTATGCATATCCTGGCACCGAGGTCAAAACATGGCCGTGAGTGGACCACTATAAGCCGAAAACTTGGTAAGAACGATGAATCCATCCATTTACAGGTAAGATTCCTCTGGAATATTCCCCGAAACTTTAAACAAACCATGTTTTGGCATATTGTATGCATAACCTGGCTCTCAGATCGAATAATGGCCGGGAGTGGACTACTATAAGTCGGAAACTTGGTAAAAACGATGAATCCATCCTTTCACAAGTAAGATTCTTTCGAAAATTTTCCCCGAAACTTTAAACAAACCCTATTTTGGTATACTGTATGCATAACCTGACTCTGAGATTGAAACCTCGCCATGAGTGGACCATTATAAGCCGGAAAGTTGGTAAGAACGATGAATTCATCCATTTACAAGTAAGATTCCTTCAGAATATTTCCTGAAACCTTAAACAAGCCCTATTCTAGCATATTGTCTGCATACCCTGGCTCCGAGGTTAAAACCTGGCCATGAGTGGACTACTGTAAGTTGAAAACTTTGTAAGAACGATGAATCCATCCATTTAAAAGACCAGACTACGCTTATCGGAAATAGGTAAATTAAATATTATAGAATGTGAAAATGACCATATTACCCTTAATGGGAATAAGTGCAATAAATATTATGGAGACTGTGAAAAATGACCAGACTACGCTTATCGGAAATAGGTAACATAAATATTACAGAATTCGAAAATGACGATATTACCCTTAATGAAAATAAGTGCAATAAATATTATGGACGCTGTGAAAATGACAAGACTACCCTTATCGGAAATAGATAAAGTAAATACTATAAAATGTGAAAATGACCATATTACCCTTAATGGAAATAAGTGCAATAAATATTATGGAGACTGTGAAAAATGACTAGGCTACGCTTATCGAAAATAGGTAAAGTAAATATCACAGAATATGAAAATGACCATATTACCCTTAATGGAAATAAGTGCTATAAATATTAAGGAGATTGTGAAAATGACCAGACTACCCTTATTGGAAATAAGTAAAGTAAATATTATAAAATATGAAAAATGACCATATTACCCTTAATGGAAATAAGTGCAATAATTATTATGGAGACTGAAAAATGACAAGACTACCCTTATCGAAAATAGGTAAAGTAAATATTTCAGAATATGAAAATAACCATATAACCCTTGATGGAAATAAGTGCAATAAACATTATGGAGACTGCGAAAATGACCAGACTACCCTTATTGGAAATAAGTAAAGTAAATATTATAAAAATGTGAAAATGACCATATTACCCTTAATGGAAATAAGTGCAATAATTATTATGGAGACTGTGAAAAATGACAAGACTACCCTTATCGGAAATAGGTAAAGTAAATATTTTAGAATGTGAAAATGACCATATTACCCTTGATGGAAATAAGTGCAATAAACATTATGAAGACTGTGAAAATGACCAGACTACTCTTATCGGAAATAAGTAATTTTCAGAGAAGGCTTCACGCTGTTTGCGGCTCAGTCACCTGAGCATTATTTTTTTGGCATTACATTTTGTTTTACAACACTTATGAAGGGTTGTCATAAAGTTAGTGTATTAAGAAACCACAAACTTGACAAAACCTGTGATAGTGTAGGATGGTTAGTGGTGTATATTTCCATGCCCGAGGCTCAGGATCGAATCCCCCAACCTCATTTTTTCCAACATTATATATTTTTACTTCCACAACACTTATAAGTGTTGTTATAGGTTCCTATTTAAAAAAATGAAAAAAATCAAAACTTGTGAACTGAAAGGATGGTTGATGAGCTAGACTTCCATGCAGTAGGCTCAGGATCGAATCCCCCCAACCTCATTTTTTCCAACATTATATATTTTTACTTCAACAACACTTATAAGTGTTGTTATAGGTTTCTATTTAAAAAAATATGAAAAAAAACCAAATCTGGTGAAGTGAAAGGATGGTTGACGAGCTAGACTTCCATGCAGCAGGTTCATGTTCGAATCTCCACTCTAACATATTTTTCATTATCATATTTTTTTGTTCTTCAACAACATTTGTGAGAGTTGTGATAGGATAAGTCACTACACTAATAAAACAGAGTTGTTATAGCTAAATGTTGTCACAACCTTTTTTCCTAAAGAGTTGTCATTTGTTTTCTTAGCGCAACCCCTTGGTACTAAGTGTTGGTAGTGATAATATACGACAACGCTTCCTTTGAAATCAGTTGTAAAAGATAGGACTTTCTACAATGTTTAGAAAAGCGTTGTAAAACCCCAGTTGTAGATGTATATTTTTCCCGTAGTGTCGGTATAAAACCTAGTTGGTACTCTTACATTATACTCAGCTGAGCAAGAATTAGCAAGAAGAAGAGTTTAAAGTAACAGGTATAAACCCTAATCTCTTACTTATTTCAAATTTTGTGAGCCTAATTAATTTCTTGCAAAGCGTAATCTTCTTTAAGAGTTTTCAATTTTATGTTTCTTATGTTGGACATGTAGTTTTCAAACATGGGTATGTTATTAATTTTAATTTACACTTCAGTTTTCTTCAAATCTGGTTCTATCGATTTTCTATTGTTTAATTTTCTTTGTTTTTTGTTTTGGTAATTTTTAGTAGACATGATAGTATAAATCTGAGATGAGGATTGGATTTTGTTTATTTTACAAGTTGAGTTTTGATTTTTTTGTCCCAAAGTATTTCTTAGTTATAAGTTGATGAGAGGATCAACTTTGACAACTACCCGAATTTGGAACCTGATTTGGATAAGGTTGAGTAAGTAAATGAGGAGTAAATTGTCTACTGTAAATTATTGCAGTCAGTTAATAAAAAACTGAAGGAAAATTGTGGCTGAGTAGGTGATGAAGAAAATTTTGGCATGTCATTTTATTTGAATGCTTTCCCTGCAGACTTCTATTTTGAGCGAGAGACACCAATTCTATTGGAGATGAAACTTGTAATACTTGTGAGAAGTTTGCATTTGTTCTGGTATATTTTCCTAAACGTGTCAACACATAACTAAGAACTTTTTTCCTTGACTTTTCAGACTAAGGAAAAGATTCAATTTCAACAGTTGACAGAACGTGTCATAGAACTGGAGTCTCTCAGCTAGTTCTTACAAATGGATGACTTGTGAAGCCGGTACTTACAAATGGATGGCTCCTGAGGTATGCATTCCATCTAACTATACTGGCCTGCTCTTATTGAACATATATCATATGAAAAATTCTACTATCGTTGTTCTTTCACCTTCTTATCTTGCCACCCCACATGAAATCAGTTATATAGCATAGAGCCGATTGAACGCGGGAAAAAGAAACACTATGATCAGAAGGTCGATGTCTATAGCTTATCCATAGTGTTCTGGAAGTTTCTCACAAAATGTACACCATACAAGGGAATGTCCAGCATGCAAGCAGCATTTGCGGTACCTAGTAAGGTGTGCCATCTTGTTTTATGAGTGGTGATTCTAAAATGAAGGTGGTAATCTAGGTGGTGATTCAAGGTTATGAGTGCGGTCGTTTACACTGGACTCAAAATTCTTGAAAATGAAGGTGGTGATTTTTACGGGTAAAATGCTACTCAACTGTGTGGAGTTATCTTTAAGTTTTTAGGTTGTTATATCAATTATGCAGGTGCTAAGAGTTGTAGGATTTATGGGCAAATGACTTGAGATTCCAAAGCCTTGTTACACTAAGTGAATTGTTTATTAAATCATGATAGTTACATTAGATTTTTATATATGATATATGATGCTTACTTAGTTTTCTAGCGATGGTGTACCTAAATTAGTTTTTTATAATATTTAAGTTGCTTCCTCTATAGATTGCACCTAGCTCAAGTGAGCCAAAAACTGATGATGAACACCACAACTTCTTTAGAAGCTACAAGCATTAGTAACACTTGTGATGTCTGTGGGTTTGATTGATATAAGTTTTCCTCATAGGTATAAACTTATAAGATTGAGAATGAGATATAACCACAATTTCCAGCAGGAGTAACTTAAAGATGGTCGTATACATTCAGAAATGTAAAATTAGAAATACCTCCATGTTCCATCAATTTGAGCTTGTTCATAACTACAAGACTGATTGTTCCATATATACTGATTGTTCCATGTTTCATCAATTAGTAGGTATAGCATTATAAGACTGAGATTAAGTTGGGAACCACCGTTATGTTGTGCATTTATGTAATCGAGTGGCTATTTTTTATTTCTTTTGTTCATATTTATTTCATCATTTTCATCCAATTGGCATTGTAATTGGGCTGAGTAAGATTATTTTTTTTCTCCATAACTATAAGCACTACATTTTTCTTATCAGGCTTGGAGTATCAATACCAGAAAAGGTTCTTGATCCTGTATATGAAAAGCTCCAACATTGCAATATGAGATGAACAATCAAGCTTACTTATTAGTCCCAAAAATATAAAGTATCTATACTGGACAAGGATATCGTACGCAAGTTTTGCATTTATAGATTGGTGTATAGTAATCTACTATGGTTCATAAATAGACATAAGCTAATGATGCAATGCAATATAAGTGGGTAAGCTTGATTGTTCCATATGCAACCTTAACTTCAGATTTTTGTTGCATCTTATGCTAACTGGGTTTTGATTCTAGTTTAATGCACCGGTCGTTGTTGTTTGTGCCATTTTGATGTATCTTGGATGGTACCAGGTACGAAAGACTTTGTTTTCATCCCATTGATAAGTGATATTTGGTCTATACTGAATTCAGATGAGTATAAAATTATATTGTTTCTCATTCATAGTGATATTTGGGATGTTGATCATTTTTTACAGATTGAAAGAAGCATGACGAAAACCTTCTCTACCTGGTAATGTCAAAGGTTTGTAGATTCTTTAGTACAGCTGGTAGTGACATGATATTCTACCATGTTATATATAATGACAAGATACTCTACATGGTTCTGATTTTGCAGTTTTATCCAAGTGCTGGTAGTTTTATATTTGTGTGTTGGTGCTGAAGCCTGCAGGTTGTAACTCATCTTGGAACCAAGTGTTGGTCACTCCAAAGGGAAGATAAGTTTGCAGCTTCTGTGGTCTTAAAAAATAAGAAGATCGATGAGAAGAAGGAAGCTCTGCTAAAAGGTGCATGTGTGCAAGGAAAACCTTCAAGTTTGAAGAACTTTAAAATTGTATAGTAGTGTTAAATTGTTTCATAGTGCTTGAATTCAGTTTGTGTTTTGAGATATTGATTTCATTTGTTGGAGGCATAAGTTACTGATTCGGGATATTAAACTAGAACATATGCATCTTCATGAATATAAAATAATAAAATTTTCTGAAATTGCAATTTTTTTTTTAATAATAATTATATAATTTGAGACATTTATTTGTGTTGTTTTAATTATTATATATGTTGCTTTACTGACATCGCTAATTAATTTAAGATACAGTTATATGCGTCTCTTTAATAAATTAAGAGACACTTATAAGTGTCGCTCGAAACGTCTCAAACGATTCCGGACGCACGATTTGAGAAACTTATATGTGTGTCTTAAATTCAAAGCAACACCTATAAATGTCCCGAAATCGTTGATTTGGTGTAGTGGGGAGCACTTTCTAAGCCATACAATTATTACCATTATTAACTTGACAACCTATTTACGCAGATGAATCGAAATTGAAATGTCAATGCATGGAAGGAAAGCAACGGCTAAAGACATTAAGCTAAGGATATGGTCACTCAAATACTTAATGTCTTTATCCGAAATAGCAACTTTTTCGTTACTCCTGTACTGTTTTCTTTACAGTTTCTTTACAAGATTAACGAAAGAGTTACCAAATAGAGAAGTATCTATGGCTCCTAGAGTTATTCCAGGCAGCATATCCATGTTACAAAAATATAAAAGTGAAAACTACAAGATGAATTATAATTTAAGCCCTCTACACTTTATATACGAAGAAACATAGAATATATCTAGCAATTAGTACAGGGAAACCCCTTTTCCCGTTCATTTTACTTTAGAGCATTGCATTGAATCAATCGTTGCAAGGTTCAGAGTATTGGATATAGATACAAGCTTCAGAGTATTATGATGCATGTATTAAGTTCCAGAATTGTGTACACGCGGATGTGAAATCAAATATGGGTTGTTTTGAAAAGCTCGTCAAGCACTTATGACAATCTTGGGTCCATCTGAACAACATATTTAATATCGTGCAACATTTCAAGAATACAAAATAAATGCCGATTAAAATTAAATACAGAGATATGCTTAATGGACGTGAAGCCTAATAAAACTATAATCTTCTAACGAATTTGTTGTTAATGAAACTTTTATGTTGCCAAAAGCTCGCCTGAATTTAGGTACACAGAAGTGTGAGATTACAAGCTTAATACCTTAAATCCAACGATATTGAATAAATCATACGATGATTAATAGTTCACAGAAGTGTGAGCTTACAAGTTTAATACCTGAAATCCCTTGTGCACTTGCCACATGAACAAGCATCGGTTTTCCATTCGCGCGCATGACCAATGCAGTATAAGTCCTTTTCTATTCGTGTGCATCACCAATGCAGTATAAGTCCTTTTCCATTCGCTTGCATCACCAATGCAGTATAAGTCCTAAATGAACAAACCCCATGTTAAAAATGGACTAAGTGTAGAAATCAAGAGAGAGTGAATGGAAGAGTGTGTTCCACTCAGAGGTGAGAGACCTCTATTTTATAGATTGAGTATGCACAGTTACAAGAATACCCTAAAAAATATCTTAACATTGTTCACAAGTCACTGTACATTATTCCTACATAACATAACCATATGTACACAGATTATAACTGTGAAGAAGGCTTTCTTCACAGTATATACATGTGAAGAGTGTATTCTTCACATGTTCTATACTACACTAACTAGTATATCCTGACCATGAGAGTAATATTTCAACACTAAGAGCGCCAAAAAATATAGAACTTTATATTCAGCAAGGAAATAAATGAAATTCCAACCTTCCCATCCTTATCAGTTACTTGCATTTGCTCATCAACCGTATCAAAACCCCTTTGTGTTTTTACGTTCGCCTGGAGACAAATAAGGCATATTTATATCAATAAATTTTTTGCAAAGATACATTAGTACTTAAGCAGCTCTAATTAAATCATCAAGTACCAAGGTACACTTATGTTCTCATAATCAAGCCCCTCCCAGTAGTTGTGAGTGCAACATCTGCCTGCAACAATATAATCAAAAGGGAGCATTTATTTACTTTTCGTGCTAATAGTACCCGGAGTTTGTTAATCAATCCAATTGCACCTCTTTTTGCAACACCAAAAAATAATGTCACTTAGAACCTTGACACTGTCTAACCATGTTAATTGCAAGGTCCCAAGCGTGAGTAAATCCCACAAAAATGCATCAGTGAACTATGTGAGAATTCGATCAATAAGTAACTCATAACACATTATAGAACATATATACTTTCAAGATCTTGAATAATCTCTCATCTTCTATGTTTCAAGCATATATATATTCTCAGTGTCAGAAAACACACAACCAATTGTATCACAAACTAAAACGTTTAGCTTTAAAGAAGAAGGAAATGCTAAGAAACTTGAACAAAAACCACACAGCTCTAAGCAATTAAATTATACAGAGAGAAACCAAAAAAATCCAAACGAAAAGGAACATTTGAATCTTAGATCTAAATTAATATGTCTACTTATCCATGCCAAAACAAAAACTAGACCTAGAAACCAATACAACAAGATTTGATGATATTACAGTAACAAAACTCAAAACTTAATCTATAAAACTGAAATAAAAAACAAACCCATGGTTTAATACTCCCTAATATGCAATCAAAAATATAAAATTAAATATTCTCAAGGAAATTTTCCGATACAAGTAAAGCTGGACTTACAAAATCCATAGGAAAAAAAACGAATGAGGGTTTTTACGCATCTGCACTTGATAAATTCATCTCCTTTGATTGGACATAGTAGCAGCGGAGAGAAAGAGAACGAAGACATAAAAAAGGAGAGAAAGAGAAAGGAAAAATAAAAGGAGATGTCTGATTCGGTGAGTTTTGCAGAGAGATAACAATTGAGTGAGTTTTGCTGGCGATGAGTACATGGTGGCTGGAGTGAGTTTCCATTGTTCATCGTGAAGGCGAGGGAGAAGGAGAAAGAGAGACCGGAGAGGAAGGGAGACGGAGAATACTGAGTTTTCTCTCTCTGTTTTGGGATAGATAAGTCATGTGTGGTGATATTTTTGATATAATATTATATTTTTGGAGTAAATCCTAACCGTAGAAGGTGGATTATCCTATCAAGGAAACTATACTATGTAAGCATCGTTGTTAAATTCAACCAAAGTCTTAGCATAATGACGTATTGACTTTAGTCAACAATGACCAGAAGCATCGTTATTTTGGTCAAGAAAAGTCTTGACACAACGAAAGTTTGACTTTGGTCAACGAAAGTTTGACTTTGGTCAACGACATTTTCCAAAGGTGGTTATTTCGTGATACACAGGTTGTGTCGTTTCATTATGTCTTAGATAGCTCATTTTCCACTAGTGGTGGTTTTCTCATAATGTTGAGAAGAATTGGGGAATGATCGCTTTCGATTCTAGAAAGATATAGTATTGCAACATCAGGGAAGAGAAATCTCTATTCAGTATTGAATAGTGCACGGTCTAGTCTTTCAAGGATTGGTAGATTTTGAACTGCATTGTTTGAACTAGTGAACGCATGTCCATCATAGACCAAGTCCATGAAATATCTGTCTCTTAACATATTTCCGAACTCATTGCAACTGATGTCAGTGTTAGGAGACCCTCCATGTTTCTCCATTGGTGCATAAGAACATTTAGGTCTCCTATCATGCACCAAGGATCATCTACAGAAGCAACGAGATTACTTGCACTTCTCCAAAACACATATTTGAGGGGGTGTATTGGGGGACCATAAGTACAAAATAGATTCCATTCTGTTGTGTTAAGATTCTGGACAATATTACAATGAGTGAGATTCTGAGTTTTTGAGACCATCATCAGGTCTACATTATCCTGCAGAGTCTGGCTATACCACCACTCCAATCATTTTTAATTTTCAACATAATCAAAATGTCGAAAGTTTAGAGCACTGCAAACTAGCCTGCTGTTGTTTTCGTTTAGTCTCTTTTCAGAGAGAAAAATGATTGAGGGATTGAAGCTACCCAGGAATGACTTTAAGGCTAGAAATGTCGTCTCATTTCCTAATCCACGAATGTTCCAAGATTGTATTAACATTGACCTTGAAAATTTTGCAGGCAAGTCGCCAAGGACACTTCAATGTTGTTGCAGTATTGCTTGGAAGGAGGGTCACACTCCATCTATTCAGGTGCTCTCTTGCTTCCTGCATGAGTGAAAGACATACCACAATCTTTCTTCTGGTAAGTTATAGTTTGCCTCTACCACTTGATGATTTTTTTGCGGTTTCTTTCTCATTCAACGGATTGTTGTTGTTTTGGTTAGCTGAATCTGGAGATTGGGTTGACACTTTTATCAAGTCTCTTGAAAGTCAAATTCGATTGGAAAGTCAAATATCTACTATTAGGATTATTATTTTTTTCCAAATTAATACATATAAGGTAAAAAAAAAACTCACGTATTTCAAACATATTTTACGCGAAAATAAAAGGAATTTTTTTTAATATATGCGAAAATAAAAAGAAAAATTTAACAAAATCTACATATATTTCCAATTTTATCCCCATCTATCGCCCCGCAAAAACAAATCAAAAATACATCTTCATGGGGCTGGTCTCCACAATAAATCAAAAATGCATCTCTACGGGGAGTGGCGAATCCGTTCGCATAGGGCACAAACCTAGTATGAAAAAAAAAATCTTCTGAAAAATGTATTTTATTAATTTAAACTGAGATTACGCGTGGGAATGTTATGCCCATAAAATCTGCTATTACAATAGAACTTATAGGTGAGGAAATTACATTATCGCACACTTTTGTTGCTAGCTCACCTATGGAGTAACTTATCAAAATAGAATTCTTAAGCAGATCTTACAATCATCTTTAGACTTATCAAACACTCCAAATAACAATCATCTTTAGACTTATCAAACACTCCAAATAACAATCATCTTTAGACTTATAAAAAAAAAAAAAAAAAAAAAAATCTTGACAGAGATTAGCAAAAGGCATCAAAATTGATGATGTTGTACCTTCACCGTATTATATCTGGTGCTTTTATTCACGCATTGTGTAGGATATACCTTGATTAGTTAAGAAAACACATCTAGTAATATTAATAGTAATATGAGAATCCAACATCAGTTTTCTGTAACTTTTGTTGTTTGTGTCATATAAAATGAAATCATGATCCAGCATCCATAAAGCCTCGTTATTCTTGAAAGTTTCAAGTTGAAACTCCATATTAAGTCCACCTTCTTGCTACTAATTATACTCTCTTGGTTAATTGAGAAAGTTTTAGTCCAAGATTCTCTCACTCCATAATCTTGCATTATCCATACATCAGCGCGGACATTAAAAAGATGAAAAAATAAACCTAGACACCCGCCCAGTACTTCCACATATATCTGGAACATGTCTCTTTCCAGAGGTTGCGTAGGTGCTTCTGGCATTGCTACTTCCTCGAATCTCTCATTGACAATATCAAAACATACCAGTACAGTGGAGGGTTCTACAAAAGTTTGCGCAAGCCAATAACGAGCTCTATTAAAGAGCACACCAGAATCCCCTATGTAATAAAGACGGGAAGGTATGCCTGGAGTGCTTTTCCATGAATTTGAGCTTAATGTATAGACATCAATATTGGAACACTCTGCTTCCTAATCATAACAAAGTCCATATCCATATACGTCAACGTTGTTTACTTATTTTGGCGTGGACAAATATAAAGTTCTTGACAACTAGCACGTATCAAAACCAAGCCATTACATGCAGACAAAACTTCAACATCATTAAAATCTTGAAATATGGAAGTGTAATCCATCCGATTGCATAAATTCACACATTCTTCTTCAACTCCATGTCGTGTGAATTAATGAGGAGAACAACAAAATAGGGTTTTCAATTGGCCAAGAAGAACAAAATTGGGCTTTCAATTTTCTAGGAATAGCCTAGTTGGCAAGAGGACTGAGTCTTATAGAGTTTTATAATGGTTATGGCATATTTTTCTTACGTACGGTTCCGATAAACCGTTTGTTATATAAGCTGTACAGAGATGCAAGTATGAAACTATTCAAGACTTGTATTAGCATATGCGCAAACCGTTTGCGGCAAACGTTTCTTGTTAGTTTGCGGTACCACCTCTCTTGTCATTCTCGCGAAGACTGAATCTCTCTGCAATGATAGACCTTACATCGTCTGGCAGTAGCCTAGAAGGAGAAGGACTAGATGGAAACACCGGTGCACCGTGAGAAATTGTTGAGACGAGGGAAAGTAACCGCAATTCAAAGAACCTCCTGGTTCTTTAACCTTCTTCGGTTCAGGTAATACTTTGATTAATATTTTACGAGCTCTTTGATTTGCTGTGTATTTCATTATAGATGAATTAATTAGTAAGTACCATAAAATTTTGGTGGGTTTATTATTTTGCATGTTAAATGATTCATATGTATGTTGTGTTTAGATGATGTTTGCTGAAATGCAGCATCTAAAAGCATGCTATTTCAAGAATGTTTCGAAAGATTCTGGGCTTGTAATGGGTCTGAATTTTAAAGACATTTATATGATAAGGTAATAATCCTACAACTCTTTTTTATCCTAGTAGTTGATATATAGTTTGTCCATATCTACCCTAGACCCCGATTGGTTTAGTTTGATTTACATATTCATGCTCGCCATTTGTTTGATTAGATGATGATCAATTTCTAGATCCCAATATATATAATAGATAGAGAAGAATAATAGTAGTAACAGATTGCAATATAAACGTTTATCTTTCTTGCTTTGTTTGAAAGAGTATTACAACGTTTTCCTTCAAGGCAATTTCTGCCCTAGGAGTTGTACCGTTTATCTTCTGTTCCTCTAGAATTCTCTTACTAGTATTGTCCCCCCTATGCCCACAGGTTACTCATATGCAGCATAATTGTAGGTTAGGGTTACTTCTAAATATTAGTCTTTCTAGACCAGGAAACTGCCCTATATATGTTTGTAATCTTCTAAATAGGTCTCATTCTAGGATTAGGAAACTCCTCCTTGAATTCCTAAAGGTATTTTGATGGGCCTATATATACCTAAAAACGGATCAGATGAGTAGCATAGTTATTCTCTTTTGCTAGGATTTTAATTCAGCAAAAGATTTGTGGTCATCTTCTTTTATGATGACCCCATTTAATCACCTTCTCAGGAAATATCGTTTGGAATAATGGTGTTGAAAAACAAGAAGAAAAGCAAAAATTTGCGCACCAGCAATGTGGGTGTGGGAAAGGATAAGATAAGTAATTTACCGGATGCACTTATTCATCATATTCTTTCTTTCCTTCCAACCAAATGTATTATGTCTACCTACATTTTATCCAAAAGATGGAAGTATTTATCTAACTCCATCCCCAAACTTGATTTTCGTTGGTGGCGAGGTCTCAATTGTACCACCGAAGAAGAAAAACACTTGAGAACCCAACAATTCATGAATTTTTTGGACACAGTATTATATCATCATGAGAAGCCGAAAATCCAGAAATTCTTCCTCAATGGGGACTTCGATAACTCTTTTGATGAATACCGAGTAACAGGATGGATTAATATTTATTGTTATAAAGTGTAAAGTGTTGAATATTCAACACCAACTTAGTCAAGAGTTCACACCTATCTAGACTAACCTAGAAATATCTAGGATGTCTAGAGTCAATATTAGACAATTAACATGTGTAAAATGAGTGTTCTAGGGTTAGACAAATCAAACAAGAATACTAGATTGTCTAGTAGTTGGTTTGGTAAGCCTCCATAGGCATAGTTGTTAGCCTCCAAAGGCATAGTTGTTAGCCTCCATAGGCATAGTTCTCTTCTTCTTTTGTAGCCTATAAATAGGCATGTTGTATTCATTTGTAAGTAAGTAAGAAAGAAAGAATCAAACAATCAAAAATATCAAATAGATTGTATTCCACCAAGATTAATATCAATGTAGTCTTTTACGCTTCCGCGTTTATGTTCTCCTCTCTCTTGTTCGATCTTTAAGATGGTATCAGAGCAAGGTGAGAGGAAGAGAGAGGAGAGGAAGAGAGCTAGAGAAACTAAAAAAAAAAAAAATCTGGTTGTTATTGTTTAAGTTCTCATTATGGTGTTGAGTATAGAAGGTTTAACAAAAACCTTAGATACACGTGTGGAACTAGGTTTAAGTTCTCGTTATGATGGTGCTGGCTATGGGGTTGCGGCTATGTGTGTTGCGGCTATGTGTGTTGGATTTCACCACCCAAGTAAGTGTACGTGTGGAACTAGGTTTTTTAGATACACAAAAACGTGGTATCAAAAAAACATGTTGATTGTCCAAAAAAAAAAAAAAACATGATATGAGGACGGTATGAAAGTTGCCGTGAAAAAAAAAAAAAAAAAAGGTTAACAACGAAGAAAGTAGGAAGTTGTGTGGCTTGGAAGTGACGAGTTGCTGAGCTGTGAAAAGAGCCATGGAAGCAACCCAGTAATGTGCATGAGGAGCCATGTCTCGCCGTCCCCAAATATGGAATCGCATGAGTGCACTGTGATACGTGACAGTATACCTCAATGGAATACCCATGACTGAAAGTTCACATCAGTCCTTTGAGCACAAGAGGTTGTACTCCCTCAAAAGCCAGCACCTTCCCACTTAAAGTTGGAGGCTCGCCTCCAACTCTCGACTTCGTCCTTTGATGTTCGCCCGTATGGAAGGTGTCGAGCTCATCCCGGGGCATGCTTGAAATCAGGACGTTCTCTTTGGTACTGTCTCTGAAAGATAACCTGTCTATAACACGCCCAAATAGCTCAATGACCTGGCAGGAACATGGACAAAATCCGTGTGCGATCGCAACACAACCCCGAAAAGTTGGGGGTAAAGTATCACTTTCTCTGGCTCCATGATCTCCACCATTACTTGCAACTCGAGTAGATGAGAAGGCCGAGAAGATACAATGAATATCGAGTGGTTGCTGCTCGAGAAAACAAATCACTAAGTTGTGGATGATGATCATCATCGGTGGAAATGATGCTGCGGTTCATATTGCAATTAATGTGGCGGAGCTTCGGATAAAGATGATGGTCATGATGCTCGACTGGCTGTTATGAGAGACAGTGGAGCCGAACTGTGGCTGAGCTTTGGATAAATCATGGCTCGGTGATGGTGTTGCTATTCGGGACTGTTGGCTGAGATGAATGGTGAACTTCTGCTCGGTTTTTTGGCTTGCTGTTGATGACGATAATGGAGATACATGAGCTGGTAGTTGCTGATGGAAGAAGGAAGTGATGTTCGGTAATGAGCTCGAGCAAGGTACTGCTGCTTTAGAGCTCCAGAAGGAAGAAGAATAACGATGGTGATGTTGAGAGAATGACGAGCTCGAGAATGGATGTCGAGATGATAACAGCAGCAGCAGAGAAGAGATGAAAGATTGCTGCCATTGAACAGAAGATGCTTTGGTTCGATGAGTATGGAGTATTGTTTGCTACCTGAACATGGTTTGGTAGTTTTACTGTGATGAGTTTAATGAGGACGAGATTGGTTTCATGGCAGTTGATGAACTCGAGTTTTCCAACGAAGCCGATAAAGGGACTGATGAGAGCTCGGGTAGAGAACGTGATGGCATGCTAGAACTCGTGAGAACTCTGAAATGAAGGAAATGATGATGAGTTGCTGCCATGATTGATGTTTGCTAAAGAACGTGAAGGTGGCAGTGGAGACAGGGTGCTGCTCAAGAAAGCAAGAAAAAAAAAAAAAAAAAAGCATGATGCCCATGGGAACTTTCTTCGCATGTGATGGAAGAGCTCTTGAAGAAAAAAAAAGCAAGGATGATGTTCACGGTGATGATGGTCATGACAGGAGAGCAAGTTGAAGCTGATTTGAAGATGGGATGAAAGCCTCAAACAAAATAGAGAAGATGCATACAAGATGTTTGTTTAAATGCAAGGATGATCAGGGAAACATAAGTGTGACAATAATTTCACAGCGTTGCAAATCTGTTACGAATTCAGAAATGTGGCACATCTGGATAGCGTGGCAAAATTGTAACAGCAATATAGCAAGAAGAAGAATAGTTAGAGCTTGTGGCAGAAGCTTGACGAAATGAAAGATTGTGAGAGAATCTTAAAAAAAATCAAAGAAGTGTGAAGGTTTTCGCAACAAAAGCATGACCGGAACAAAAGAAGAAGAGAAGAAGAAACAACAAAAAGATTGTGAAGAAATGGAAGCAATCACCAAGTGGTGATGAGATAGAGAACAACAAAAGTGGGTGAAAATCCTATGAGTTGTCCAAAGAGTACAAGAAGTATTTTATCGAAACGAAGAGGACCGCAATGTCCCTAAACTACGATGGAACCCGTATGTTCTAAAACTACGAAGAGGACCGCAATGTCCCTAAACTACGATGGAACCCGTATGTTCTAAAACTACGAAGAGGACCGTAATGTCCTTAAACTTCCGAAGAGGACCATAATGTCCTTAAACTTCCGAAGAGGACCGAAACGTCCTTAAACTATGAAGAGGACCGAAACATCCTTAAACTATGAAGGGGACCGAAACGTCTAAGATAAAGAGAAGTTGGAAAGTAGGTGTTGAGGGGGAGTGTTGAATATTCAACACCAACTTAGTCAAGAGTTCACACCTATCTAGACTAACCTAGAAATATCTAGGATGTCTAGAGTCAATATTAGACAATTAACATGTGTAAAATGAGTGTTCTAGGGTTAGACAAATCAAACAAGAATACTAGATTGTCTAGTAGTTGGTTTGGTAAGCCTCCATAGGCATAGTTGTTAGCCTCCAAAGGCATAGTTGTTAGCCTCCATAGGCATAGTTCTCTTCTTCTTTTGTAGCCTATAAATAGGCATGTTGTATTCATTTGTAAGTAAGTAAGAAAGAAAGAATCAAACAATCAAAAATATCAAATAGATTGTATTCTGTTGGAGTTGTGTGGCTCAAATACACACATGTGAGTCACACATGGGGTTGCTAAGGATAGTCTCACATGGAGGAGAACAAGTTCCATATGGTGATATATAAGCAAGGCATTCTCCATACATAATACCGAGGCCTTTTGGATGAAAACCCCACACCTAACCTCAAGGTGGTCAAGTGGGGACAATATCGGTGCTATGTGGCCGTGCCCGGAGAGGGTGCGGCGGTCCGTGGAGGTCCTACAAATTGGTATCAGAGCACCGGTTAAAAACGATCTACGATGGCGGCAAAGTATGAGATTGAGAAATTTGATGGAAGAAATGATTTCAATTTATGGAGGCTAAAGATGAGGGCTGTTTTGGTGCAACAAGGTTTGGTGAAAACTTTGAAGGGGAAAACGGCTCTAGCAGAAACATTGAAGGAAGAAGAAAAATAAGAACTCATGGAGAAAGCACATGGATTAATTCTATTGTGTTTGAGCAACGAGGTCTTGAGAGAAGTGGCAACGGAAACGACACCGGACGGGCTATGGAACAAGTTGGAGAAAAGGTATATGACTAAATCCGTAACTAATCGTTTATATCTTAAGAAGAAATTACATACTCTTAAAATGCATGAAGGAACGTCTATTATAAATCATATTGATGATTATAATAAAATTCTCTTGGATTTGGCAAATATTGATGTCAAAATTGAAGATGAAGACCAAGCTTTGGGTTTGCTTTGTTCCTTACCACCATCTTATGAAAATTTTGTTGATACCGTAATGTATGGAAAAAATACAATTTCCATGGAAGACGTTAAAGCGGCCTTGAACTCTAAGGAGTTAAAGAAGACGGGTATCGACGGTAAAGATAATTCGGGAGATGGGTTGTTCGTTAGAGGAAGAGGAAACCAAAAAGGCGGATTTGATAGGAGTAGATCAAAGTCAAGGTCTAAATCAAAATCCGGTAAATTCTATTGCTTTCATTGTAAGGAAAAGGGGCATTTCAAGAAGGATTGTCCAAAATTGAAGACTGTCGAGAAGAATACCAACCAAGGCACCACAGCAAATGTTGAAGAAGAAAGTGATGATGGAGCGGTTCTCACGGTTCATACCGAAAGCTCGGAGAACGGGTGGATTCTTGATTCGGGGTGTACCTTTCACATGTGTCCTCATAAAGAGTGGTTTACTACTTATCAAGCTAGAGAAGGTGGTAAAGTTCTTATGGGAAACAATGTCACTTGTAAAGTGGTGGGTGTAGGTACAATTCAAATTAAGATGTATGACGGTATGGTGAGGACTTTAACTAAAGTTAGACATGTTCCGGACCTGAGAAGAAATCTTATTTCTTTGGGTACGCTTGATTCAAATGGCTGCAAGTATCAAGGTGAAGGTGGAGTTATTCGTGTCTCAAGAGGAAGTCTTACAATTATGAAGGGCGAGAGAATTAATGGTCTTTATACGCTGCAAGGTACTACTGTGACGGGTGATGCAGCGGTATGTTCTTCAAGTTCTGATGATGATACTACCAAGTTGTGGCATATCCGGATAGGGCATATGAGCGAGAGGGGGTTGGCTGTTTTGAGCAAGCAGGGATTGCTTTGTGGTCATAAAACAGGAAAGCTTGATTTCTGTGAACATTGTGTCTTTGGAAAGCAGTGTAGAGTCAAGTTTAGTACAGCTATTCATAACACCAAAGGTATTCTGGATTATATTCATTCTGATCTTTGGGGTCCTTCTCGGGTCGATTCACATGGTGGTGGTAGATATATGCTGACGTTCATTGATGATTTCTCAAGGAAAGTATGGGTATTCATACTTAAACACAAAGATGAAACTTTTGTCAAGTTCAAGCAATGGAAGACTATGGCTGAGAAGCAAACCGGAAGACAAATCAAGTGCTTGAGGACAGACAATGGTTTGGAATTTTGTGGGGGTGAGTTCAATGAGTTCTGCAAGGAGCAAGGGATTGTGAGACACCGCACAATCAGAAAAACACCACAGCAAAATGGTGTTGCAGAAAGGATGAACAGAACCATAATGGAGAAGGCACGGTGCATGCTCTCCAATGCCAAGTTACCAAAGCAGTTTTGGGCAGAAGCAGCAAACACATCAGCTTATTTAGTGAACAGATCTCCATCGACTTCCATTGAGTGCAAGACTCCAAATGAAGTTTGGACAGGTTCGCATGCTAACTATGAAGACTTGAAGATATTCGGATGTCCAGCCTATGCTCATGTGAATGAGGGGAAGCTAGAGCCTAGAGCAAAGAAGTGTATATTTCTTGGGTATGCAAAGGGCGTGAAAGGCTACAGGTTATGGTGTCCAGCAGAAAGATCAAACAAGTTTCTTATCAGCAGAGATGTGAAATTTGATGAGCAATCGATGTTGAATCCAAAGAATGAAGAACTAGATGGAGAAGCTGAAGAGGGTGTTAGTGATAAGGTGGAGCTTGGTGACAAGGTGGAACTTGAGGTGCAAGTTCAAGGAAGCAATAAGACTGTTGTTTCTGATGATGATGATGATCAAGATATTGTGCAAGAACCTGCCCAGGAAGAAGAAGCACAAGGTCATCAGTACAATCTTGCAAGAGACAGAGAGAGGAGGGAAGTTAGAGCACCTCAAAGATACGGCCATGCTGATTTGGTTGCATATGCATTTGCAGTAGGTGAGAGCATAGATAGGGATGATCCAACAACCTATGAAGAAGCAATCGGTGGTGAAGAATCAGCAGAATGGGGAGCATCCGCAATTGAAGAAATTGAGTCTCTTGACAAGAATGGGACTTGGGAGATAGTAGCAAGACCAAAAGGTCAGAAGATTGTTGGAAGCAAATGGGTCTTCAAGAAGAAACAAGGCACTTCAGATGGTGAAGGAACAAGGTACAATGCAAGGCTTGTGGCAAAGGGGTTTACGCAAAGAGAAGGCATTGACTACAATGAGGTATTCTCTCCTGTTGTTAAACATAGTTCTATTAGAACATTGCTTGCTATAGTTGCTTTGAAAGATCTAGAATTAGAACAACTAGATGTTAAGACAGCTTTCCTTCACGGTGATTTGGAAGAGCGTATTTATATGCAACAACCAAAGGGGTTTGAAGTTCCTGGCAAAGAAGACCATGTATGTTTGTTGAAGAAATCTTTGTATGGTTTGAAGCAATCTCCAAGGCAGTGGTATAAACGTTTTGACACGTTTATGGTGGCAAATGGCTATGACAGGAGTAAGTATGATAGTTGTGTATATCACAGAAAACTCCAAGATGGTTCATTTGTGTATTTACTCTTGTATGTTGATGATATGTTGATTGCTTGCAAAGACATGTCAGAGATACAGAAGCTGAAACAGCAGTTGAGTAGTGAGTTTGAGATGAAGGATTTGGGTGCAGCAAAGAAGATATTGGGCATGGAGATTCATAGAAACCGAGCTGAAGGAAAGTTGCATTTGTCCCAGAAGGCTTACATCGAGAAGGTGTTGGAGCGGTTTGGTATGAAAGATGCAAAACCAGTAAGTACTCCTTTGGCAGCTCATTTTAAACTTTCTAGAAAGCAATCACCTCAAACTGCAGATGAGGCAGAGTATATGTCTCGAGTTCCATATGCAAGCGCAGTTGGTAGCATCATGTATGCTATGGTTTGTACAAGGCCGGATATCGCACAAGCTGTGAGTGTGGTAAGTAGATACATGGGAAGTCCCGGGAAGGCTCATTGGCAAGCTGTAAAGTGGATTCTGAAGTATCTAAGGGGAAGTACATATGTTGGTTTAGTGTTTGATAAACACTATGGTGATTCGACAAATGTTGTGGGTTATGTTGATTCTGATTATGCAGGTGATCTTGATAGAAGAAGGTCATTGACAGGTTATACTTTTACATTGTGTGGAAGTACTATCAGTTGGAGGTCGGTTTTGCAAAGCACGGTTGCATTGTCTACAACTGAGGCAGAGTACATGGCAGCAGCGGAAGCAGTGAAGGAAGGTATATGGTTGATGGGTTTGGTTGGTGATTTAGGTTTCAAGCAAGAGAATGCAACTTTGTTCTGTGATAGTCAAAGTGCCATTCACTTGACCAAGAACCAGATGTATCATGAGAGAACGAAGCACATCGATGTCAGGTATCATTTTATCAAAGATGAAGTTGAAGAAGGTAGGATAGCGATGCTAAAGGTTCCTACAGCGGATAACCCTGCGGACATGTTGACGAAGCCAGTTCCAAGTATCAAGTTCAAGCACTGCTTGGACTTGGTTGGTATCAACAGGTGTTGAGAGCCCCTGAGGGGCTGAGCGAAGACGATGATGATAAGTGGTGATGGCATTCAAGTCAAGGTGGAGATTTGTAGTGTAATGTGCCTTGATACCACTAAGAGAAGTGGAACAACCACTAAGAGAAGTGGAACAACCACTAAGAAGTGGAACTACCACTAAGAGAAGTGGAACAACCACTAAGAAGTGGAGATCCCATTATGTTGCTTGTGTGCTCTATGTCAACATATACACTACCTCATAGAACCTATATAAGGCCTTCTAGTTTCCATTGTATAAGCATCCCAAAATCAGTTAAAGTTCCTAAACAAAAGAGAGAAACATTAGTAGTGTATAGAGAGAGTAAGAGCAAGAACAAGGTCTTGTTCTTGAGAGGAGTTTACACTCTTGTAATCTTGTTCATATCATAGTACAACGTTATCGTCGTCTTCCAAAGTGGATGTAGATCATCTTGATCGAACCACTATAAATCCTTGTGTTGTGTGTGTGCCTATTTTACATTTGTTTTCATTTCTATTTCAATTCTCTATTGTTTGTGGATGGTATGGTGTTGAAATCCTATGCAACATATTGTACTTCCTTAACAAGGTTTGCAAGAACCTGTTTTTGAAGTGTGAACCTCCATCGCTAATTATAACCTTTGGAATTCCAAACCTTGCAAATATATTTGCTTGCACAAAATCTGAAACAACTTTAGAATCATTAGTTGGGGTGGCCTTAGCTTCCACCCATTTCGAGACATAATCAACAACAAGCAAAATATAATAATTTCCACTAGAATTGACAAAAGGGCCCATAAAATCAATTCCCCATACATCAAAAACCTCAACAAATTGAATAATAGTTTGTCGCATTTGATTTCGGGCACCTATATTTCCTGTTCTTTGGCATCTATCACATGTGGTACAAAATGCATGTGCATCCTTAAACAAAGTCGGCCAATAGAAACCACATTCTAGTACCTTGAGAGCGGTTCTCTTGCTCCCAAAGTGTCCTTCACAAGCATATGAGTGGCAAAAAGACAAGATGGAGTTAAATTCAGATTCGGGAACTCACCTTCGTATTACTTGGTCACTACAATGTTTCCATAAGTATGGATCATCCCATATGTATTTCAATTCTCATATTGATTGTGCGAATTCATGACTGTTCATATTTTATAAAATCAATACTGAAGATTTCTGCACCTAATTTGTCGACCATCAGTTACAGACTAAGTGTACTGTCACCCTTAGTAATCGACAGCTTTCAATCATTAATTGAAGCAGATATTGATATGTCGAAAGTTCTGAGGGATTTCGGTGACAAAGCGTCTTTCTTAATCAAGCTTTTTGAAAAGTTTTCAAATATAAAGCTTCTCAAAATGTCTTTTGCCTGCTTTCTGGTACGCCCATATAATAGTCCCAATTTTCTTAATGATTTTGTTGTTGTAAATCTTATTAATGTAGCTAGTCTGAAGTATCGCGTTAGTGAGCCTATTTTCTGACTTTTATGCTCTGGTATAAATTTTTTTTTCTTAATGATTAGGTTGCAAGTGAGGCGGATATCCTCGTATTTCCTGCATTTAACAATTTGATCCATCTAGAAGTCAGTTCCAACTTTTGTCCCTCGGGTTATGGTTATGATTCGGTTTTGATTGTGAGAAGATTTTTCAAGTTTCTCCAGCTCCTGCCTAATCTAGAATCTATCGTCTTTGATCTGGCAAGTCACTCACCTCTTACCTCCCAATATAATAAAAAGAATCTCTTTCTGCTTAGCATTGATTTTGAGTTCTCTTTGAAAATTAGTATTACCATATTTGCCAAAAACTGTTGATTCAGATTGTAAAACGTCAACTAGCATCACAACTTTACTTTTTTGTTGTATCGTACTTCTCTGACCTTTGCTTTGCTTTTTATAAGGCATTAATATCCCTGAAGAATAGGATGATGGTTGTTGGTCATCACTTGATCCTATATGTTTGCCACCACACCTCAAGTCAATCACATTCAAATGTTTTCTTCGGGAGAGGAAATTTCCGTAGGTGTCTCTTTTTATTTAGGAATTACCAAAAATATTCCAAATTACCAAAAATGTTTGGTACAGTAATTTTGTTAAAAAATTAGTCAAATTTTAGAGAATATTTACTCTAATGCCACACATTATTTTTTACGGTATTAAAAGAAACTCACACACTATGTCTTCCTCTTCCTCCCTTGTCTATAACTCTATCTCTGCCTGATAATGTTAAATTGAAACAATCCCTGAAGGGAATAACTAGAGTTTTCTTGAATACCCAATGTGTTGCTACTCATCTTGATGAAGTTAATCGAACCATGTAATCAACTTTCTGTAATGCATCAAACACATTTCAGGCAACATATGGAAGAACAACAATCCAGTTCTTACTTAATTTTTGGCGACTAGACCGATGTACATGTAATTACATGGGATATTTGTTTATGCTTTATGTAAATTCAATTTATTTATTTGGCTTTTGAGTTTTGATAGGTGTTGAGGTACAATTTTCAGTTTATGGAGTTCACTAATTCTAGATGGTTGCTGCTACTTTACATCCAAGGTTTTTAACTGTCTAAGAAAAGAGATTAAAAAAATGCTTGTTTTCTTTCTTTGTTCTGTCTCAATTGGTGGCTCAGTTTAGACTATCAAGTCAAAGAGGTATTTGGTTCGGCTAAGTGTGTGTGTGACTGATGGTGGTAAGTGAGTGACTGCTGGTTGTGAGTGTTTGAGTGAGGGAGTGGTGTCGATGGTGAGTACTTGGCATTAATCACTATGAAATTTCAATTATGCTCCAAAGTTCAATTGTTCTTAAGTGTGTCACGTCTGGTGGCGAGTGAATGAATTTGAGTTTTTGTAGATGTTTGATTATTTGTTCCTTTTTTTTTTGCAGCATTGGCAAGAGTATTCCTTACCTTTTGATCGAGAAACACCATGTTTTACCCATATAACTTTGATTGAACTCGAGAAAGATGGTATTTTGAAGTATATTATTATACAGATGCTGCCACATTATCTTATTTATGATGTTTATTCTTTCCCAGTTCCATAAGAGTTGTAAGGAGCTAGTGGATTAATTCATGGAAGGCGCTTTCAAGAATAAAGAGAAGCTCACTGAACCATAGCAGGGTATTCTTGATTGGTTAAGCCTAAGGGAGCTTGGATGGAGCTGAAGGCACTGGCTGTGTAGGTTTAATGAATCCTTTCTTATGAATATATTTTCCATTTCATATTGAAATGTTATGGTTTGATTGAGCTTAAGGTTCAAGGAAAATTGAAATTTGTAGGTATCTTATTATAAGGCTCGCTTAATTGGTCACAAGGTGAAACAGGTGAAAACTCTGTTAAAAATACCAACTCAAGAGAAACTTTAATGTCGTTTGTAGTCTATTATGGGCTTAAATCTGTCCATTGGGTCTTCTTCTGATAAATTTCGTTTTGGTTGAATTTTGGGAATTTTTGAATTTCTCTAATGCTTAGTCCATGAATTAGATCATATGATTGGTAGGTCAAATTGAGGATTATTTCCCATTATTGAGAGATTGTCTCATTTTCTTTGTTAATTTGATTAGGGGATTTGATTGGCAGGTCAAAATGAATGATTGACTGAAAATTCTTTCCACATGCTTGTAGTTCTCTACTTGAAACCTTAGCTCTTGCGAACATAAAAGTAAAAGCTCACTTTAATTTTATGTTCTCACTTTAAATTTAAGCCACTACCGGATATGTTTGCTCGCTCGATCTCTTTTGCAAGTACTTCATAACGACCAAAAATGTGCTTATATATAGCTATTTTTACTTTGAGGCACCATCTAGTAACAACCAAAAACAAATGGGTTGGTTATATTCAACCGAGAGTTTGTTTTTGAAGTAGCCATTTGCAATCTTAGTATTAATGCAGCAATCTTACAAAATTTATGTGATAGAACATGAAAACTCATTCAAATTAATGCTTTGATTCACATGATAAAATGTTTGGACACGCAAATGGGAAAAAATTGAATTAACATTTCTCTTTTACAAATCCAACAACCCACATCTCTCAAGTCGGAATCTGAAACTTTTAACACTCAGATGGTCAGATTCAACAATTTCAATTGTAAAACCCAAGTTTTGGCTTATCCTTACCTTTTCAATTGCTGGCAATTATATCAAGCCTAAGAAGTTCTGAAGTTTGCAGAATAAATAAATCAATAACTTCCTTATCCATACCTTCTCCACTACTGGCAATTGTTGTCCATTCTCAAACACAGGTGAATCAATAAAACAATGCTTCCAGATAAACAAAATAAGCCCCAAATTTATAGTAATTGAAACTAAGAATCAACCAAATTTATCAATCTTACAAAATACTCGGTATAAGTATAGATGTGAATTTAATTTCAATAAACCCAATTAAAAATCAAAACTTTAAAGAACCCAGAATCTGAAAACTTAGAAAGTTTCATGTACTAACCATACAAAACCTCAAAGAAGCTACTTAGAATCAAAACTAGCATAAATATATCAAAATCCATTAACTAAATGCCTCCCTAGCATACTAATTCACCCCGCTTGACCACCTGAGTTTGAAATTCATTTACAATGACTTGGCCTCAGCCTTGGATCTTCTCAACAACCCAACTGTAGTTGGCTACCTGGTGCTTTAAGAAATTGTCGAATGGAGGACCTTCAATGTTGATAGCCTGTAAAAAGAACAGAGCTCATGTTTACCGAGAGAAAACAGAGCGAACATTGGCAAGAACCAAAACAATTCTTTCTGAGATTGTAAAAAAAACAAAGGTGTATACCTCAGCAAGTACAGTAATGCACTTCTCATAATCTAAAATGAGACATTTACCTTGTTTATTTCTGTATAAGCATGGTTTCCGGTTGTACGATGACAGTCGCCAAACATCATTAGACATCCGTATCTAGGCTGAGGAATGCATAGCCTCCATAAAATATGAGGGGTCCACTACACCAAATCAAGGTTTTCCTAACAATGGGATTCCTAACTAGTTTTATTTTGGTAACTCAAATCATTCATTACAAATCTAGTAACTCTTGTCTAGGGTTAGCAAATTAAGTAATAGTTAGCATAATTTGGAATTAATTCATAAAAATTAAATAACTATTCAAAGTGTTATATCATTAGTTATGCATCCCTAACACATTTTCTACTAAATCACTATTATAACTATTCCTACCCCAAAATAGATGTTTACTAAAATCAACCCCATCTTTATAACTCTTTATCATTTTTATTAGTAACACACTTGTACATAACTAACACAATGAGTTATTTTGAATTTTAGAAAATGCAAAATACAATTATAAGATTTTATATGTCTTTTGTTTGGAACCAAAACATGGTTCTAAAACCCTGGGATGACTTAAATCCAGAACTAATCCTGTCGGTGTGGGAACCAAAAATTGAGTTCCACTGGTTTCAAAAAAAAAAAAAACCAAAATCGAGTTGCTTAACAAAAAAAAAAACAGTGAGACACAAAAAAATTTCTTTCTCCTAATTCGCTAAATCAAACCCTAGGCTTCTCATCGAATCAAAAGAAGAGTCAATCAAATTCGAATCCAATTGATTAAATACCCATCGTTTGATTGATTTCTCTTTGTTTCTTTAACTCATTAACTTCAGAGGAACTTGAAGAGAAGTAATAACGATGAAGGAGATTCATTTCTGACCAAATTCGTTTTCTTCAACTCATTCATATCGTTTCTGGTATGATTTCTCTTCTTATTCTTCGATTACTCTTATTTCAGTTTTTCAATTATGAACCTAGGGTTTAAACATTGAGGGATTTTTAGAATTGGGTTCAATTGGGAGTTTCTGATTGTGATTATGATTTTTCTTAGTTTTTCTATTTGGGTGATTATGGTTAAAGATGAACAAAATGTGGAGAAAATGTGGGATACTTTTGTGAAGATTAAATGGGGTTTACCTAACTGTCAATTAGCTTAATTTTGTAAGAAATTTGTGTTGTTATGTTTAAGGTTAGGTAAAAGAATCCCATTTTGATTATGGATTTTCATTGTGACTTTAAATTATGATATTGTTTTCACATTTTGTAAAAAAAATCCCATTTTCTTTTCACAGCTATTATTTACTAGTTTTGCAACTGCTTGTGTGAGTTCATTGATTCATCTAAGGTATTGTTCGATTATTGGATCCAAAATTTTGTATCTCTCAGGTTTAGTGGTTTTAATTTCTTTTTTGTTCCTTGTATCAGGTTCTTTAACCAAATTGTGAGTTTTACGAAATTCGTGAATAAATGGATAAAAATAAAACTTTAGTCTGTGACGGGAGGAACTCCCTTGTTCTACCAAGTGAGGCGTCCACATCGAAGGAAAACTACCATGTCGTAGAAGATGATGACTATTGCATTACTGGAAGTGGGGATGAAATTTCCAACTCTTGGTAACTCGGTAGCATCTATAGAGAAGTCGATGCCGAAGTCATTATAAACAATATCAAAAAGAATATGGTCTATTTAAATTTACTCACAATTGTGCGGAGCTGCTCGACATACATAGGTTGAGGTAACTGTATCTACATCAAAGCACAGCTTTGCGTATGAAACTTGTTACCTTTCTTCTGGTGCATTGTTCAATAATGCTGTTAAAAACAGCACTTGGGAAAGAAAAAGAATAATGGAAATGCCTAGTTTTGATTTATTTTAAGCTGTGGGGTATAAAAATTGTAATTGTTCTTCGCATTTCATGAATATAATGCACAATGGCCGTCCGTCTAGAGTTCCAGATCCTGAGTGTAAGTCTGATGAGCAGACACTATGTTTGTTTTCAGCTGATCTTGGTGGATGGACACGAGTCATCATCGAGAAACCTTTTGGAAAGGATTTAGACACTGCAGAGGATCTGAGTGCCCAACTTGGGGATTTGTTCAAGGAAAAGCAGATTTACCGCATTGATCACTATCTAGGAAAGGAATTAGTGAAGAACTTGGTAATATTTGCCACTGAAGTTCCATTTTGTTTATCTAAGGTCTTCAAATTCGTACTTATCTTTCTCTTTCATTTGTTGAATTTCCAGTTGGTGCTTCGTTTCGCTAATTGTCTCTTTTTGCCACTTTGGAATCATGATAATATCGCTAATGTTCAGGTACGAACTCTTCTTAAGTTCCCCGTTATTGCCTATTCACGAATGGTTAATTTATATCATTGGCAACTGTTTACTGTTCCAAATGATTAAGATCTCAAATACACACTTACGTTAAACTGATCTTTAATTCTTACAAGCTCAAAGAAAATATGTTCCATGATTTTAATGTTCTTATCAGAAGGGTTAGTAGGTCATCGTGTAATTGTAGTTGAAATTTATTACCCCTGTACGGTTGCTATCATTCAGACTGGATAGCGAGTGGTGATACTTAGCTGGCGACAACTATAAGTATAAGTTGTCATTTTAGTTGAATACTTGTTGGGGTTAATAAGTAATTGTGGTTGTAATTTATTAGTCTTGTATGGTTGCTATCATTCAGACTAGATAGCAAGTGGTGATACTCAGGTGACAGCTATAAGTTGTCACTTTAACTTGGGGTGTGTACCTGACATTTACCTTATTTTCTGGCAGATCGTATTTAGGGAGAAAATTGGAACTGAGGGGCGTGGTGGTTATTTCGATGAATATGGGTAAGTCTTTTGATTTTATGATATATTTTCTTTCCCAAAACAACTATATTCGGACTCTGGGATCATTATGAATAATCACTTATTTTCTTTCTTGTAGTCAATGATATAATAACATGGTTTCACTTTGTGCAGAATCATTCGAGATATCATTCAGAATCATCTATTGCAGGCAAGTCTACCTGATAGACGATGACATTATATTCTGACATTTGTTAGTTATGGTTACAGCTGGAGTTTTATTACAGGATTGGTTCTGTACTTTGCTTGTAAAATATTACAGGATTGGTTCTGCACTTTGATTGTTTGGTAGTAAGTTTGCTTGAGGTTAGTATGGGTTCTGCACTCTGCTTGTTTGGTAGCATTTTACCGCAATACGCAAGGTAAAACTTAATGAATATCTTCTTGCTATTAGAAAACAAAAACAAAACATGAAAAATAAAATATGTCCTATGACTTTTATCACAGGGATGATCCAGAATTTCTCCAAAGAAAAGAGTGATTGAGACTTTTTGTTCCCCTTCATTCAACTGTCCACTATTGTGATGTCCCTGTGAAATTTGGGTTACTACTTAGGGGTCTCTCATGCATCACAGATAGTCTTGCTACTTTGCTTCTTTTGTTATTGTTGACTATTATTAAAAATTGGTCATCTTTTTCAGGGTGTAGCCATCCAGTTGATTAACGACGTACTTGATTTCACTGGAACATCAGCTTCCCTTGGAAAGGGGGTCCTTGTCTGACATTCGCCATGTAATCCTTTTGCTCTTACTTTTTTGCCTTGGAAGTCGGTGGAGTTTGGAAGGTCAGGGAATGCAATTTGTTAGTGATATTGACAGAATGGAATTAGTTGAGGTGGTCCATGTGTTTTCCAAGTCAGGGAAGGTGTAGTATGAGCTGCACTGAATTTCAGGAAGGAAATCACGGTTCTGGTCATGGCTATGAATGGTGATCAACGGTTTCAAGGAGATGTGAATGTCGTCTAGGATGAAGTCTGAATAAGGTTTTCTGTGAAGCTGTTCATATGAATCATATAGAGAGTCGAGCTACTGGTGGAGGCGAGTTCTTAGGCAGAGAATATTGGAGTTGAACTGTTGAATCGATGCAGTGGCCGGTGTTTAGCTGGTCAGGGAGCTGGTACTGCCGGTGATTTGAATCTTTGTGTGTTGGCTGGAGTGACTCGGGACGCTGATGCCTGCACTTGGTAGAGCTGTTACTGCCGGTGATGTTCTAACCGGTCAGGAGCAGACAGAATGGAAAGTGGTGACTGCAATGGGAATTCAGAGAATGGACGGACATAGATAGTTCAAATATGGTTGAGTTCTAGTGATAGTTGTGAAGGCTGGTGTTTACATGAACTTCTGATACTCGAATGGAGATGGCATCGAACTTCCGAGAACTGGAATCGGATTTGAATTGAATTTCTATGTTGGTTTAGCTATTGTTGCATATTCGAAGTCGATAACTATCTGTTATTCTTTATCTGACTAACCAATTTGTTTGTTGATTCTATAGGTATTGCAATAAGCTAATAGTATCTGACTAACCTGAACTGTTGTTGATGGTGTTGTTGTTGTTGCTACAAACATGGGAGGGAATAATGAGCTGATGGTGTGCGGATATAGTTTAGATAGATTTTTAGGTGCGGTGAAAATTGTAAGTAATTGTAACTAAGACACTCAAAGAGAGTAAGTTGTCCTATTGTTAATTGCTTTTCATTTCGTTCTTTGTTTCGCAGGGAAACCACAAGATTTCATTTATTCTTTTTTTTCAACAATCAGTTTTGAGCACTACCTAAGAATCGGAAAGATCGGGCTATGGATGTATGGTCATGAAGTGGCAGTAGCAATTCTGGCGTTCTACTTTACATTCCTGCCTATATCAATACCACCATCCCTTGCTTTGATTTCACAATTTTAATCTTCTTGTTTAAGTTATTGGGTGTCAGATGTTTTTTTTTTTTTGTCTCACATGATTTCCAATTGTTAATATTTTTGTTCTAGTTATTGTTTATCAATTTTGTTTTGTGCTGGTAAAAATTTCTGTCAGTTTTGACAAATTTGCTACATTCTGGTTAAATTTCCGAAGCTGCTACACTTTCCCCACCCATATCCACCATTGCGTAGCATGGATCTTACCTTGATCCATGGATTGAGATTAGTTGGTGTTTTTTTTGTGTGGCATCAGACCATGAAACCTCATGGTGGACAACTTTGGGGGACACGAGTGGGAGATATCTAGCATTTTCGTTAAATTTCCGAACATGTCAGTTTTGAACTACTGACAAGGATATCGGCTAACCATACCCAAGCATAACCAAACCGAATCTAACAAGTTGATGGTTAGTACTGCTTCTCAAATCACAAAGACCGCTTAACTTTGGTTTCAGTTTCGGCAATCTTAATAACCCCACCGAATCGAACAATGTGCAACCCTAATATCCAAAGCTTATAACAAATCAGATTTGTGTCTTAGATAGTGATTAGTGATTCAGCTGTGGTTCGTTCATATCGCAGTAGGGATGATGGAGAAAGGTTGTGTTTTGGTTGAAGTATTCATTGTTTCACTTGGCTAATTCGGATAGTCTAGCAATATGTTTGTCATTATACTGGAGAGATTCATGATTCATAGTGTGTTTGTCATTATACCGAATTTCAAGTTCGAATTGACACTTATCTTCATATTTATTGATTTCGATGATGTATAATGCTATGTTTGAAGTCAGAACCCTCCTGGAGCTTCTTGACTCGGAGTTTGTATGTCGTTATACCGAATTTGGAGTTCGAATCGACATTGAGCTTCATATTTATCGATTTCGATGATGCATCATGCTAAGTTTGAAGTCAAAAGCTTCCCAGAGCTTCTTGGTTCATAGTTTGTTTGTCGTTATACCACATTTGAAGTTCGAACCGACACTGAGCTTCATATTTATCGATTTTGATGATGTATCATTCTACGTTTGAAGTCAGAACCCTCTCGGATATTTGTGGTTCATAGTTTGTATGCCGTTTTGCCATATTTGAAGTTCGGATCAACACTGAGCTTCATATCTATCAATTTCGATTATAAGTCAACTCCCCACCAGGTTTCTGAGTCATTTTTATTCTCACAAATTCTAAATTTTCCGATTCAGCGACGTGAAACTTCGATAATGTTCTCATATGATTTAGTGTCCATTTTGTACTTGTTTTAGCTATAATTCTTACATGTATTCTTGTTATTACTCTTGATTTCTCTTGTTTTTTTCTATTAAATCATCCAAAAAAGGGATACATAGTTCTAAAAAGAGATAAGAATAGAAGTACTCCAAGTATCCAAGTGCCCAAGTCGAAGACAAGTAGAAGAAGTGCGACGAAAAGGAGCAAAAATGCTCAGAAGTAAGAAACGGGCCAAATACTAAGATTAACTCATTCAAAATCATGATTTCTTAATACCATCTTGAAGAGAATTCAATTACGAAGAGAATGCAAAAAGAATAAGGTCATTCCGAGTTCGGACAAAGAAGTTACCGGCAAGTCACAAATACGCAGAAAACACAAATTTATCCAAACAAACACAATTTCCTTATCCGTATGAAAATGCCAAACGAAATCTGCACCATCCACAGGTTCCCACAATCTGTATGACCAAAGAACTATCACCGTCCAAATGGTTGAAGTTATTTTTCTTACCTCAGACCTTCTCCTCTCCTCTCCGACTTTCTTCCTCTTTCTCCTCCGCCTCTCTTCTACCAAAAAGAAAGCTCTAACAACTGCCGCCACCTTCACGACTCAGTGACCACGACCACTGAATCTCTCTCTCACTCTCTCTATACCATATATTACTTAAGTGCATGAACAAAGAATGATTTGGGCGTTGTTAAGGCACAAAGATTAAGCCAGATCTAGGGTTTGTTCTCTTAAATCTATACAGGTTAACCGTTTTTCATTGTTTACTTGTTTCTCTCACTGGTTGATAACGATTATTGCACAGTTCTTAACGATTTGAGCGTATTTTATGAAGATTTAAACATTAATTTCGTAGTTCTAAAGATGGGTTTCCATATCAGGCTTTCCTCAACAACTCAAAAGCATTGTCGAATTGGGATTTTCTGGTAACTTGTTTTTCGAATTGGTTAATTAGACTAGGGTTTCTGATAGTGATTTAGTTTGTTGAATGATGCAGATGTTGTAGTAGTCTTTTGATGAATCATTCGGGGGAAAATTGCTTGTTTGTTCTAAATGATTTTGAATTTGTGAACATATTTCTGATTATGTTCTTTTTATCTAATTAAATGAAATCCTAGATTTTAAATCCATTTCGAAACTTGGGTTGCTATCAATTTTATGAATCTAGGGGTTTTCATAGTGGTGGTGAAGTTTTGTGTGGGTTTTTGGGGGTATTTTGGATTTGGGGTTTACATGGCAGCAAGCTGCTGTTAATTCAATTTGCTTAATTTCAGGATTGAGATTTTGTTGTCGTCAAATGAATTGCAGGTTGAAGCAGCTAATACCCGGCTAATGCAACAACAAAAGGGGGTTATCTCTTCATTGCCAATACAAGTATTTGACATAAATCATTGCATTTCTGATAAAATAGTCTATTTGGTTTACCTGACATTGAATTTGTTGCAGATTTTACCCTAGATTCAACTTGTTTGATTTGTCTTTATTCTAGAATCTAGTGTTTTTTAAACCAATGGATGCTAAGGTGAACTCAGATTTATATGTAGTTGGTCTCTACACTGATGAGATATTATAAATTCACCTAATTTTATTAAAGATTGTTGCCATTAGTCTGATTGTTTATAAATATAGTTTCTTCTTATCACTTTGTTGATGTTCATACATGCGCCCCTGTATTCTTCACATTATTTTTGACTATCTTGATTTTTTAAAATTAGATTGGTATTATCTTTCATGAGCATCTGACTGATAGCTATTGCGCACAAAACCAGATTGCTTTGGTTTATTCTTGTGAACTTAGCTATAGCATCAGCAGCTCTGATGCTGGATCTAGGTACAGAACATCTCTTAACATATTAGGGTAGAAGAAAGGAGACTTGTATTCATTTACAAGTCTAAAATTGTCCCTTTTATTACCACTAAACCTTGTCGGCAGTAGCTGCATGTACAACTGCTAGTTTATGAACAATTGTGCCATTCCACCCCCTTGAAGGGTTTCAAACAATGCTAATTTCTCTGCTTGTATTTGATATCTTCATTTGCAAATTAACCTTAACAAACACCTATTTACAGACTACAATATCTTCCATCCAAGGTGTAAAACTCGCGAACGGTGAGAGTGGGAATGCATGTTTACAACATTTGAACATGTCGAAAAATCCTTCGTGCAAACTTTCTTTCGTCTCCTTACGAATTTTCTTGATCAAGTGGGTGATCTATCTGCATTCAATTTAATTCAAGTCCTCTTCAATTTATGGATTGTTTTCATGGAATATATTGATATTTGTTTCTTTCTTATTAGTTCTACGCTTATTCCTTCTAGGTAGTCCGACCATAATTGGATTATCTACTCCATCTAAATTTTTTGGGGAGTGAAATACTGAAGTTGAACATTTGTGTTTGTATTGGTAATATTTGGGTACCAACCATTTGTTTTTTTGGCCTAATCCAACATTCGCCATTTCGGATATGTTCTTGGTTGGGTTTTCTTATTATATTGTGTTAAAACCACCACTGTATAAAAAACATTTTTTGCTTCAATTTGTTTCTTATGTTCATTTTTTTTTTTTTAGTAGTAGAGGAATTTCTCACAAGGATCCTATCATGCATTAGGACAACATTTTGGACTCCATTCGGACCAGTCCTATATGTGGTCACTGTTAGTGTTTATGTGTTAAGTAAGGGAGCTACTAAAAAAGAACATTTGAAGGCTAATGGAAATTTCAGCAGTGTGCTTAATATGTGGGTAACAAAACTAAGGAGATCTACATTCACCTGAATTTTCCCATTTTATAGCTTTTGTTGTATTCCATGACCGTAATGCTTTAAATTTGCAGGGGATTTCCTCAGGTCTTTGATTTCATGGCAACAAAACTTACATTATGTGATGCTAAGCCTATGTCGGACTGATTTATTGCCTTTTGTCTATTATTTGCAGAGTATTCAAGTGATGATAATCCAGTATGGAGACATTATCCCAGTAAGGTCAGTTGGATATAAATAAATTAAAAAAATCCTTATGTGATTGTTGTCATTATGTACGCTACTCGAAATTTCGCAGCAACCAAAGGTTTACAGATTCTCGGACTGAATAAAAATGTTTATGTACTCGATATGCACATGTACAATTTACCAAAAATTCATGTTGCAAATTTTGATAGTTCATTTGTTTTGTGATTGTCAATCAAATTTTAATATGTATATTTGCTGTCATACTCTCTAGGTTGATTTCTGGAAGCTTTCATCCTTGGGGAGGGAATTCGGTCCAGTTTTTTTTAGTGAACTTTGCATTGATGGTTGCTGCTGAAGGTTGGGAAATAATTATGGATCAAGAAGGTTGTTGGTTGTGTTTTCCCAAATGTTTCAGTTTGGTACTGTGAATTTAGAATGGTTACAATGTAAATTGTTGCTTTTGGGATCAAATATTACTGGATATGAATATGAATTGTAGTTTTACCAACATTCTTGTTATAAATTTGCACTTGAATTTGAATCTGAGCACATGCATGAGATGAACTGCAGGATATTTTCAGGTCACTGGAACCTGACAATTTCAGGTAGCCGGAACCTCAGGTCACCGGAACCTGACATTTTCAGGCAGCCGGAACCTGGACAGGGTCACCTGAAAGTACCCTGTAAACATTAGACACATGTTGTTTCTTCATTTGTCAGAAAATAAGGCACATGTCATCTCTTTATTTGTCACTTGAACAGTTATATAAAGAGTTAGCAAAGGTTATAACACAATTTTTACACTACAAAATAAATAAGAAGTGTAAAATGTCAATAGTTAGGATAAATATTGTAATGGAATTGAAGTGTTAGCTTATTTAATTTCCCTAATGGACTAAAAGAGTTAGATAAAATACTAACACATTATATAATGGCTTATAGGTAACCATTTTTCTTAGTTAGGGAAATTAGCTTCTATTTTTTGGTAACACTTTTTCTTTGTAAGGAAAACCTTGATTTGGTGTAGTGGTCATAACCATTATCTGCAATACTTTAAAGGAGAATCATAAGAGATTGGCAAAAGGCATTAAGACTAAAAGCACCATTTCAAAGGCCAACCAATGTTGGAAACATAACGAAACCATGATGGTGTACAATCATACAAGGTCTTCAAAACTCATCAATTGGATTTGAGATGTATGCAAGGTTGTAAAGGGAGTACACACGGATCAGTGGAAAAATATCAAAAACTAGAATGGGCCTTTCATTTGTACTACCAGTTGAAAGTTCTGATGCTGACTTGCAGAATTGTATGCTCGTCTGGTTAGCTTAACGAGCTTCTCGTTGATCATAAATGACTTATGGAAAGCCGCCAAACATAAAAACAAACCAAAAACAAATTTGAAACTGAAATGGAACCAAAAGACAAAAATGGATACAGAGACAAGCAAAGGGAATGGTAAAGAGAGTGTGGAGTCACCATTTTCTCTTCTAGTTCAGAAGTCAGAACATATTGCGTTGAGATAAGCGGTCTTGTTTGGTATTTCACTCAATACACTGGTTCTGCCATCCATTCAAGAGGCCAATAAACATCCTTATGCAAGAGGGTGTGCTCTTGCTTAATTCCATTCCTGTTGATTCAATAAGAGAAATCATATCAAGAATACTCACCGAAACAACTCCATTTTCTAAGTATTTGACAAACCATTTCCATGAATTGCGAAAATTAGTTGATACAATTAACAGGACCATTTCATTAACACATCACCCGATATAGTTTGAACAAAAAAAATTAGATCTATGGAAATCACTACTTGAATATCTTACTGATAAAAAAACCTTACAGATATGATTCCTCAAATGAAGATTTACAATACATCTTGCTAATATCATTTAAACTTCAAAGGGTGGAAATTCAAAATGACCAATGAAAACCCATTAACAATAAATACAATTTCGGCAGAAAACCTCGCAAAAACCAGCCAAGGAAAGCCTACAAATAATACCTTTCTACTCATGTAAAAAGAAAATTTCAAAACTTCATAATAAATATACACTTATAAACCAACAAAATACAAACTCATACAAGCATAACTAGTAAAACAAATCAAAATAGAGATATTAATTTCTACTGTGAAATCAAAAAACAAATCATTGAAAAAATAATCTAAAAAAACCTAACTTTACCTGCTGATCTTGATGAAGGAAGAGATGATCCACTTGATCTACTTATTTCCTCCATTAATTCGATCTATCGAGTACCCATTTGATGATCAGAATTAGTAGTTTCTCATGCCTTTTTCTTGTTCTTCTTCATGAGGTATTGTTACTACAACAAGTTCTATACTGATTTTGCAGAGTTTTGATGGAAAAAACATAAAACTTCTTTATTTTGCTTGGATCAGAGAAGTAGACATGGTGAAGGAAAAAAGAGAAAGGATGAGGCGGAGAGAGCAAGAGAGGCAGAAATAGAGGATAAGACGATTAGGTTTTTCTTTCATAGGATGTTGCGCCGCTAATCTCGAGAAAATTCTTAACAAGATCAAGGGATGTGATGACTGAAGTGTGTTTTTCATATGTGTTTTTTTTTATGTGATAACAGTTGGCAGGAGTAGGGGTGAGCATGGGCCGGTATGGACCTGGTTTCCCCTCAGAATGAACTAGAGACAAAATATATCAGAGTTGAACATCACAGGTTTAAAGATTACTAGAGTTAGACAGGAGTTTCGCGTCCGGAAGAAATGGAGACGAAATATATCAGAATTGAACATCACAGGTACAAAGATTGCTAGAGTTAGACCTTAGTTTCTTGTCCGGATGAATTGGAGACTAAATGTATCAGAATTGAACATCGCAGGTTCAAAGATTACTAGAGTTGGACCTGATTTTCTCTTTCGGGTGAACTGGAGATGAAATATATCATAATCGAACATCCCATGTTCAAAGATTAATAGAGTTTGACGTGAGTTTCTCGTCCGGATGTACTAGAGATGAAATATATCAGAATTGAACATGACAGGTTCAAAGGTTACTAGAGTTAGACCTTAGTTTCTTGTCCAGATGAACTGGAGATGAAATATTTCAGAATTGAACATCCCATGTTCAAAAATTACTAGAGTTGGGCCTGAGTTTCTCATTCGGGTGAAATTTATCAGATGTAAACATCTGAGGATCAAAGATTACTAGAGTTGGACATGAGTTTCTCATTCCGGTGAACTGAAGACGAAATATATCAGAATTGAACATCCCAGGTTCAAAGATTACTAGAGTTAGACCTGAGTTTCTCGTCTGGATGAACTAGAGACGAAATATATCATAATTGAACATCACAGGTTCAAAGGTTACTAGAGTTAGACCTTAGTATCTTGTCCGGATGAACTGCATATGAAATATATCAGAATTGAACATCCCATGTTCAAAAATTACTAGAGTTGGGCATGAGTTTCTCATTCGGGTGAAATTTATCAGATTTGAACATCTGAGGATCAAAGATTACTAGAGTTGGACCAGAGTTTCTCATTCAGGTGAACTGAAGACGAAATATATCAGAATTAAACATCCCAGGTTCAAAGATTACTAGAGTTAGACCTGAGTTTCTCGTCTGGATGAACTAGAGACGAAATATATCAGAATTGAACATCACATGTTAAAAACTTACAAGAGTTAGACCTTAGTTTCTTGTCCGGATGAACTGGAGACGAAATATATCAGAATTGAACATCCCTAGTTCAAAGATTACTAGAGTTGGACATGAATTTCTCATTCGGGTGAACTGAAGACAAAATATATCAGAATTGAACATCCCAGATTCAAATATTACTAGAGTTAGACCTGAGTTTCTCGCCCGGATGAACTAGAGACGAAATATATCTGAATTGAACATCACAGGTACAAATATTACTAGAGTTAGACCTTAGTTTCTTGTACGTATGAACTGGAGACTAGATATATCAGAATTGAACATCACAGGTTCAAAGATTACTAGAATTAGACCTGAGTTTTTCTTTCGGATAAACTGGAGATGAAATATATCAGAATTGAACATCCCAGGTTCAAAGATTACTAGTGTTGGACTTGAGTTTCTCTTTCGGGTAAACTGAAGATGAAATATATCAGAATTAAACATCTCAGGTTCAAAGATTACTAGAGTTAGACCTGATTTACACGTCCGGATGAACTGGAGACGAAATATATTAGAATTGAACATCACATGTTTAAATATTACTATAATTAGACCTTAGTTTCTTGTCCAGATGAACTATAGACGAATTATATCATAATTAAACATCACAGGTTCAAAGATTACTAGAGTTCGACCTGAGTTTCTCATTCGGTTGAAATTTATCAGATTTGAACATCCGAGGATCAAAGATTACTAGAGTTGGACCAGAGTTTCTCATTCGGGTGAACTGAAGACCAAATATATCAGAATTGAACATCCCATGTTCAAATATTACTAGAGTTAGACTTGAGTTTCTCGTTTGAATGAACTAGAGACAAAATATATCAGAATTGAACATCATAGGTTCAAAGATTACTATAGTTAGACCTGAGTTTCTCGTCTGGATTTACTAGAGACGAAATATATATGAATTGAACATCCCAGATTCAAAGATTACTAGAGTTAGACCTGAGTTTCTCGTTCGGATGAACTGAAGACGAAATATATCAGAACTGAACATCACAGGTTCAAATATTACTAGAGTTAGACCTAAGTTTCTCGTTCGGATGAACTGAAGACGAAATATATTAGAATTGAACATCACAGGTTCAAAGATTACTAGAGTTTGACCTGAGTTTCTCGTTCGGATGAACTGGAGACGAAATATTACCCTTATTGGAAAAAAGTGCAATAAATATTATGGAAAATGTGAAAATGACCATTCTACCCTTATCGAAAATAAATAAAGTAAATGTTACAGACTTTGAAAATGACCATATTACCCTTATTGGAAAAAATTGCAATAAATATTATGGAGCACGTGAAAATGACCAAACTACCCTTATCTAAAATAAATAAAGCAAATATCACCTACTGTGAAAATGTCCATATTACCCTTATTGGAAATAAATGCAATAAATATTATGGAGACTGTGAATATGACCAAACTACCCTTATCGAAAATAAATAAAGTAAATATTGCACACCGTGAAAATGACCATATTACCCTTATTGGAAATAAATGCAATAACTATTATGGAGCCTGTGAAAATGACCAAACTACCCTTATCGAAAATAAATAAAGTAAAATCACATACTGTGAAAATGTCCATATTGAAAATAAATAAAGTAAATATTAGAGACTGTGCGAATGACCATATTACCCTTATTAAAAATAAATGCAATAAAAAATGGTGATTTTATATCTTTTCGTACTCTTGTCTAAAGTATTCCTTATCAGTTTCTGAGCCAAAAAAAAAAAATGCAATAGAGTGGTCAAAATCAATGTAATCAATATTGAATTTCGGTGAATATCGGTCGAGTACAGAGACATGATATTCATACTAGTGAAATATCGGCCAATATCGGCACCTTTCATAATGAACAACAAGGACCAAGAACAATGAGCCGAGCCGAACAGTTAACTAACTACACTACATTCTGCCAGCGTGTTAATGTAAATAAGAGTAGTGCCGTGAATGAAGCACCTAATAGCATTTCCGACAATTAACTTCAAAATAAATAAATAAACAAGTACAAAAGTAAGAATATGAAAACTATAACTTAATATTTGCGCCCCATCGTAGAACACTTGGCTCTCGCCCCCTTTTTTTTTTTTTTTTTTTTTTTATGCCTTTCAATTTCTCTCCTCATTGCAGTGTTCTCAAAATCTACCAAGATAAGTGATTCGGATAAGAAATGTCTAAAATTATTCACCGGGAAGAAATGATGTTTTCATCAATGAGGAAGCAACATGATACCACGGATGAACATCTTAGATGTAATAGCCTTATTTAGTAAAATTTATGATTATAGATAATCATAAATAGATAAATAATTTTAATACTCCCTCCATACCACATATATAGCCGGAATAGATAAAATTTCTTAGATTAAGATTTTTTTTTGATTTTATAAATTTCTATATTTTTTTCCTGTTTTACCCTTATTTATATTCCCTATGTTAGAGACATACACTTAATTATAATGATTCCCAAACAAATAAATAGGGGTAGTAGAAGTAAAATATGGTTTTGAAATTTGGACTCCGTCTATATAATGGTACAAGAAAAAACTGAAAATTCCTTCTATATAATATAGGTACGGAGGGAGTATAATCATTTTACAATAAATTTTAACAAACACCTTTCTCAAGTAATTATTTATCCATAAAAAATGATCTAAATAAAGAGTGGAAAAGTCAGTGATCTAGTTTTGTTTTTTTGTCATCACCCCCAACACACGTTACACACCTATTGAGAAAAATAGGGGCACCGAAGCTGCTACATGGGTGACACACACTAATAACCTACCGACTCTAATTAACGCTACTTCTACTCTACTAGAGTGAGAAGTGACAAATGAGAAAAAAAATATGAGGTGAGTAGACACTCTTATCTCGAAAATGTTTTGGGGAAGTGACAAAACTTTACTCTACTACAGACTGATCAACTACAGAGGTGAAGTGACAAATGAGAAAACATGAGTTGACTACAGACTCTTATCTCATGCCTACTTAAATTTATCTACCTACTACCAAGTTGAAGAACACGTACACATGCCTACTTAAATTTTCAAGCTTATTACGAGGCGACATGGTTTATTTGAGGGCGGCATTCTAATAGGACAAAAAGAGTCATTACATGATCATTCAAGGTGTCCCTTATAAAAAAAGTTGGCAAATAACAAATTAACCCACATAATTGATAACCTAGTTTAGTGATGATAATCAAGTTTAATGTTGATGATTAATTTCACTTATATTAGCTCAAAATAATAATAAAAAAGATTTTAGAGTTTTAAAAAAAAAAAAATTGGAAATGGTAGAGATGTTTTAACCCAAAGTGAAAGTCAATCTCAATCAATTGAAGAAATTAACCAACAAAGTTAAAACCCAGTGCCTGAAAATGACCAGGTATACTTCAAAATTGTTGCTCAAATACGTAAAAAAATTAATTTCTTACATTTTCAGAGCTAATTACGGTTGGAATTTTTCTCGTAACCAACCGTAATTCATAGTTACGGTTCATAAAAGATGAACTACCAACAGTCAGCAGGGTATTTTTTGAAGACCTTGCCGACTAATACAACCGGCAGAGTATTTTGAACAGCCGGCGTGGTATTTTTCAACAGCCGGCGGGGTATTTTTTGTAGACCTTGCCGATTAATATTTTTCAATAGCCATTTCCTGTGTGTCCAGAAAATAAAGTCGGCATATACTTCATTTAAATACCTTGGCGGCCAAATATAGTCGACATGGTCTTCATTCGTTGACCTTGCCGACTTTTCATACTTTCATAACTGAAAGTGTTGATTTATGATCTAATTTTGAGTATGATTTCATACAACATCTTTGCAATCCCCTTTTTTAGAAGTGTTTGGGTTGTGTGATTTCATTTCCGTTGCAAAAGGTTTTCTCAAAAAAAAAAAAATTATCAAAAATCTTCCCAAATAAGTTCAATCAAAAACAAAATTTTATTTCAAAAGTTTTAATCTACTCAATTAATCAATCTAAAATCAATTAATAACCTAATCAAAAATTTTAGTGTTATTAAATAAGGGTATATTAGTCATTTAGAAAATATATGGTTAAGGGGTGGTTGTTTTACTTCCAAATGACCCCAATCAAGTCAGGTTTATTTTGGGAACCTCATGTAGAAAAAAACATGATTTTTAACAATCTAATTGACTGGATCCGTATGAGAAAAATAAAGGACCTATGACCGTAGATTAGGATAATGAAAATGAATGGTTATCAAAAGGTTAACGTGGATCGTGTTAGACCACATCTGTTTTTTTTTCTCTCACAAAACCTTATCAACTTCGTGAGAAACGAAATCCCCAATTCCCCCCCTCATCTTTTTTTATCTCGCTCCAAACAAATTCCCAAAAAATTCGTTCCCCCATAAATCTTCCGCTAAATCACTCTAAAATTTTAGAATGTATTCAAATATAAGTTTTAGTTCCCTCGTTTTCTCTTTTTCTTTTATATATAATCTGATCTCCTGATCTGATTCTATTTTTCTCTCCAAACTTAGGGTTTCTTTCCGTCAAATCGCTCTATCTTTATCATGGTCTCTGCCTCTCTTAAGGTGAAAACTATATTCTGTTTTATTTTCATCTTATCAATTTCTGATATTAAGATATTAGGGTTTGAGTTTCTTTTGGAAATTGGTTTTGATATTAGCATTTTAGGTTTCTGTTTCTGTATATTATCATTTTGGTACTAATTTTTCTCTAATTCTACTTTATTTTTAGGGTTTTTTTTTGGAAGTCCACTTGGAGGAGTCACTGTGTTCAAAGGTTTGTGAATCTACCCTTGAATCTCTGGCTAATTTTTGATTTTTTGATTTTTTTTCCCCCTTTTATATACAACATGTTTTCTGTGTCATTTGAACTAGGATCTTCGAATCTACTGTGTTTTGTGTGTAATTTTTGGAAGGATATGAAAATACTAAAATACCCAATTAGTTTCCATATCCCCCAATTAGCTATTTTAGTATTCTTCTTTTAGGGTTTATGTTTGTTTGAAAATTGGGTTCTAATCTCTGTTTAGCAGACAAAATTTCTAGACCTGCCAATAGTTCTTCATCTTTACTCTTTGTGTAATTTCTTTGGTTCTCAATTTCTTTGTACGAACAAGTCTGCCCCCATCATCCATGTAATATAGGAAAAAGATGTTAATAATAGCTTTATAACGACAGCAAGAAGCGACCATATTCAATGATCTTAAAGTTATTATTTAGTGATTTTGTAACTTTGGGAAACTCGCCGACAATCCAAGATAACATTAACAAATTATATTATTCTTATGACCAAGTATTAGACTATTACTTTTTACATGTTTAGTGATGTTTTTTAATCTAATTTGTTGACATCAGAATACAGACCCAATTAGACACAGTTAAAAGGAAGATCATTGACAAGATTCAAGATAATATTGGTTTAAAACAAGAAACGTAAACTGCCATCAAACAATAAAATGGAAAGGAACTAGAGTTTTTATGTTCTTTTTTATCCTTATGCAGCTTCCCACAGTGAAGATACCATTAGTCCAATTTAAAAAATTTCACACTTCAAAGCGTATTATCGTTCTGATTTTTGGTTCCTAGTCTGATTTTATTAGTAGTCGTAATTAGTGATATAGTACTAACAATGCATATGACTCCTAAAGTGAAAAGACAGGTGTACAGTCTTGAATATGCTGATGACCAAGATAAACTCTTATAAAATTGCATCAAGAAGTTAAAGTTCTACAAATACAAATAATAACAAAATGAAATTGAGTTCAATTTTTATATGATGGAAATATAACAATACTAGAAGGGTTTCAAGATATGCTGAGTTAAGGATTACCAATATCCAATAACAATATAAGGAACACCAGCTAGGAACGACTGGATTTGCATCATTAAGCATCCATTAGATGTACATTAATATGGACAACATTTAAATAATTGAGTTTGTCATCCGAAAGCTGGTTGATTTCTCCTTTTGCCATTAACAATGCATGTTAGGTGAATACTTTAATCAAACATATCTGCAAGAAGCAAATTAAGTTGGTGAATAAACCAACAGAGGTTTAAGCTAACTGTTACCACATGAATAATGTGAATGAAGACCATCGCTGGAAACTTGCACAATGTTGTTCACAGGGTAAAATCCCTAAATCAAGCAAAAAAAAAATTGATACTCAATGTTTTAGAAATTGATTGAATGGGTTTGTTACGAAGGATTCGTTGATTATGAATCAACAATCAAATGATTTTGGATCTAGATTTTATAAGAAAAATCGAATTTAAATTGGAGAACAAAGTTTAACTTCTGGGGAAATTTTTTCAAAAGCTGTCTTAAAACTTACAGATCTAAAAACCGAAGAGTATCAATACCACCTTCAGAGCTAATTTATTGATGAAGACACATGAAATTTCACTTTTCCCATGACTATCCTCTAGATGTATCAATACTTGAAGTCGCAATCTCCACTGCCAACAAAACCCATCGTATATGATAGATAACTATACCACTTTATTCAATTATTTCAGCCATTAGAACACCCAAAGTATTGAATCTGACATCACCATCACCAGCAATTACTGATGTTGTTGGTTGAAACTCGGAGAAGAAATCTACTTCAATTGTTCAAGAGATAAGAATAGAACGAATTCATGAATGAATACGGTCTCCATCTGCATCAACCTTTCGAATCTGTTGTATTCATATTTCAAATCAAAGAATAACATAAGTAAAGAAGACTGAAGAAGGGTGAAGAAGAGTGAAGAAGATAATAGAAACTGAGAGAAGAAAAGAAGTGGTTAGGGTTAGCTAGGTTAGATTTCTCAGTTATATATGGGAACTGTACGGCTATGAGTAATGGTTTCATGTTCTACTTCGATCAGATCTTGTTTCGCTTTCTTACAGGGAATACTGAGAGGGTGAGAGGTGGAGAGGAAAATGAAATCGAGGAAAATGGAATACAACATCTTTGCAATCCCCTTTTTTAGAAGTGTTTGGGTTGTGTGATTTCATTTCCGTTGCAAAAGGTTTTCTCAAAAAAAAAAAAAATTATCAAAAATCTTCCCAAATAAGTTCAATCAAAAACAAAATTTTATTTCAAAAGTTTTAATCTACTCAATTAATCAATCTAAAATCAATTAATAACCTAATCAAAAATTTTAGTGTTATTAAATAAGGGTATATTAGTCATTTAGAAAATATATGGTTAAGGGGTGGTTGTTTTACTTCCAAATGACCCCAATCAAGTCAGGTTTATTTTGGGAACCTCATGTAGAAAAAAACATGATTTTTAACAATCTAATTGACTTGGATCCGTATGAGAAAAATAAAGGACCTATGACCGTAGATTAGGATAATGAAAATGAATGGTTATCAAAAGGTTAACGTGGATCGTGTTAGACCACATCTGTTTTTTTTTCTCTCACAAAACCTTATCAACTTCGTGAGAAACGAAATCCCCAATTTCCCCCCTCATCTTTTTTTATCTCGCTCCAAACAAATTCCCAAAAAATTCGTTCCCCATAAATCTTCCGCTAAATCACTCTAAAATTTTAGAATGTATTCAAATATAAGTTTTAGTTCCCTCGTTTTCTCTTTTTCTTTTATATATAATCTGATCTCCTGATCTGATTCTATTTTTCTCTCCAAACTTAGGGTTTCTTTCCGTCAAATCGCTCTATCTTTATCATGGTCTCTGCCTCTCTTAAGGTGAAAACTATATTCTGTTTTATTTTCATCTTATCAATTTCTGATATTAAGATATTAGGGTTTGAGTTTCTTTTGGAAATTGGTTTTGATATTAGCATTTTAGGTTTCTGTTTCTGTATATTATCATTTTGGTACTAATTTTTCTCTAATTCTACTTTATTTTTAGGTTTTTTTTTTTGGAAGTCCACTTGGAGGAGTCACTGTGTTCAAAGGTTTGTGAATCTACCCTTGAATCTCTGGCTAATTTTTGATTTTTTGATTTTTTTTCCCCCTTTTATATACAACATGTTTTCTGTGTCATTTGAACTAGGATCTTCGAATCTACTGTGTTTTGTGTGTAATTTTTGGAAGGATATGAAAATACTAAAATACCCAATTAGTTTCCATATCCCCCAATTAGCTATTTTAGTATTCTTCTTTTAGGGTTTATGTTTGTTTGAAAATTGGGTTCTAATCTCTGTTTAGGGGTTCTTGTTTTGTATATGATAAGGGGTTTTATACTTTCTGACCTCTTCATTTTTTTGTTCTGTTTTTGGTTATGTTTTTCTCCATGGATCAGGTTATTCTCCTTGAAGAATTTCAGATTGTCCTTGGTTAGAGTGATATGGGTTTTATGTGTTTTGTATGTTTGAAGTTTTCTTAGATTTTCATCTAGGGGTTAGTCTTGATTTGATTTTTTGTATCATGTATGAATGCTTGTTCAGCCATGCTCCCATTCTTTACACTCATGTTAGAGCTGAGTCAAACATGTATTCACCTTACTTGCTTCAATTTCGTTTACTTGTATGGTATTTTTGAGCGTTCTGTATTTTGACATTAAGGTTCTGTCTGTGGTATACATTTAATCTTAAATGGACAGGTAGAATATATATGATTTAGTTCATTTTTCATATACAAATTACCATTGTATGATGCATAGAGTCCGTATGTACATTACTTGCTTCATTTTTTATTTGGGTTTCCGAGTATTACATGCAGTATTTGACATATATTCTCGCAAAAAGGAAACAACCTTACAGTCTATGAGAATGTGGTTCTTATAATATTCTTTTGTATTGATGCAGATGGAAACCTTTGAAGCCTCTACAGATGCAAATGTTTCTTCACCTCAAAGTAGTGAAGATGCCTATACCTCTTCAATTACTATAGCTAATGTTATTGCTAAGCCAAAGTTGATGGTTAAGGTAAATGAGTATGATATACATGTTGGTGACAATGTAGACAAATTATCTACTCGGGATGGCAAACTTGTCCGATTATATTGTCCGGTGAAATACGTGGATTGGAGGGATGTTCCACAGAACTACAAAGATGATGTGTAGTTTAAGTTAATGGTATGTAATCTAATTTTATTTTTTCTTCTATTTTGGTTATTTGTAGTTACTTTTATGATTGAGTAGATTGATGAATCCTATTGATTTGTTGACCTGAAACTTGTTTATTTCAGCAAGAGTTCGAGTTCAATGTTGTTTGTAGACATTTTCCACCTTTGCAATACACCACCGTAAATCTTGGTTTACTGATTTTATTCTTTAATTTGTGGTTTGTAGACATTTTAAACCACATGGAAACAGTCTGGATGAGTTTTTTCTTATCACTTGGTAAAGCTTAATGCAAAAACATTTCATCATTGATTTTTTTTTTCCAATGAGTTGTATTCAGTTTAAAATATTTTGGGGTAGAAACAGAAATGAGATCCAAGTATCCAACAACATCTTAATTCTGTAAAAGGTGGTGTGTTGTTCTTGCTAAGTGTCCGATTCCTGTGAATCAGAACGCCAAAAGAACTCTGACTTGAGAATATTGGGTGTTGTGAAGGTATTAAGGGGGAAAAGCTCTTACTACATTTTATTATGTCCTCATTTTGTTAATAAGTTGAAAGTCAGTTGTTGATTTATGACATTTCTTAGATGTGCATATGCAGGGACGAACCCATGGTTTGAAGTGGACGGTAGAGTGACTTCTAAAAATTCTTTACAAGGTGAATTTATGAAACTCTGATGTATTTTTTTAGTTCAGTACCGATATATCTTTAATTCGGACATGCAAGATGTACAAATAACTCATCTTTATTTATAATTCCTATTAATTATAATTATGTTTGAAACTCATGTGGTTATCCACATACAATTATCTCATCTTTTCGATGTGCTTGTAAGTGGATACGTTTGCTAAGAATAGGAATTTATTATTGAACGATAATGGTATGAGTTGTTGGTTCTCTATTGTAAAAGACCATGCATTGAGTTTCCCGCTTGTAAATGAGATTGTCGTTTTTATTTTGAAGCATAACAGTTGTCTACATATATCTTAGTAATAAAGTGTTGAACATCTGTGCTTGAAATGGTCTGCGCATTCGACAAGGAATGTGGCAAGGTAATTTTCTCCCCAACCTTTTCTTTGTAACTTGGAATTCTTCATATGTTTATTTCGTTGCTTCCAACACATACCCGGAATGTAGACATCTCATTCAGTTTATGAAATACATGGTCTTTTGTAAACAATACCGGTTACGCTTTTTCCATGAAGCCCATGTGATGCAACTGCGGTTTATGGGTCTAAGGATACTTGTAAGTATGTGCCTACTACTGGTGATGTTAAGAAGCTGCACAAATGCCTGCTCCTGTTGCTCAAACTCAGAACTTGTTGCTCCCAACTCTGTCCAAGTGGTGTATAGTTGTTGTTTGATGTATGTTTAACATTTACAGTGCACAAGTATAAATAAGAAGTAGGTTGTTTTTGGGTTTTTTTACCAAATTGTATCAGCATCCTAATTTAGTGGATGGTGCACTACACCATTTCATGAATTTTGTCACAGGCTATAACCGTTACTGATGATATTTGTAACGGTTATAACCTGTTAAGAAAAGGCCGTCATAAATAACTGTGAAAAGATTTTGTAACGCTTTTATCTGTGACATTCTCCCTCTATAGTCACATAAATTAACCGTTACAATAATTAACAGTCACGATTGACCTAATTTTATGATAGCGACACGTGTCAAATTAGTAACGTTTATCGTAACGGTTTAAACTGTTGCTCTCAATTTACCACAATTAAGTGAGTGACACGTGTCTTAAAAAGTCACATATATGACAACGGTTATAATTGTTACTGAAACCTTGCAACGATTGGCTCATCGACATGTGTCCCATTTTGTTACGAATATAGTAACACATATTAATGTTGCCATTTGTTTTATAACGATTTCTTAATGGACACGTGTCGTCCATTTGTCACGCCTTTTGTGACGGTTAAACTGTTACTCTCATTTGTAACAACAGTAAGATGATGACACGTGTTGTTTTTACTTCACAATTCTTGTCACAGTTATCTCCGTGACAATTCTTTCAGTTACAATAAAAAAACAAATGGGTAGCCCAGATCTTCATGGACCCGGGCTTCCAGTTTACAGGCTTACAATACAATTTGAGACACAGGCCTACAATCTACAAACTATAGTTATCATACAATTCATTTCCAGAACCCAACCCAATATCCCGATTCATCATTTTGGTTTAAAAAGATCCCAAGAAATCCAGCTTGTGCAACATAATCATACCTGCCTTGAGAAGCCTGCAAGTGCACCGATCAACCACAAGGTGGATGTTATTACTTACTCGACCCATATAAATTGTAGGATGTCTGTCAGGATAATATATTGTATTGGACGCCTAGTTATCGTAGTATGTCATTTAATAATGAACAAAAGGGTGAACATATGATATTTGGCCAAGAATTTACGAGTCCCCAAGTGGTTAAACGCGGTGCAAAGTGCTACATCTTACTATCAAGTAACTTTTAAAGTACAAGAGGATATACAAAGGAACCCATACATATGACAACATATTTTCTCCCTGGGAGTTGTAAAGTACAGTTGGCTGAAAAATAAAGTGAACTAAATATGAAACTCACATGATGTTCATTGCTTCTAACACATGACAAGATAATGAAATCCTTTTCCCTCCCTCGCAACGAATCAAACACTAGCGGCCTGTAAAAACCATAGAAAGTCTATTTCGGTCAATAACTAGTTATTAGGTCTAACATTAAACTAAGACCAGAAAATAGTAATAAATTGATGCCTTTACCTCCAATTCTACCACTAGTGCATATTGCTCGTGGGAATTCTACAAGATCAAATTCATGAAGAGATCAGAAATGCATTTGTTTTCTACTTTCATTAGTGATAATTCAGAAGCCTACAGATTTATCAACATGGTGGTCCACGGGTTACATAACTAAATAGCATTCGTAGCTTTCAAGCTTCCAATATTGCAGTACTCACAAACTAAAAAGGGGACATTCAATACAATATGTGTTCTATAAAATGGTTGTTATTCAAGTACCTGGAGTTTACAAGCTAATTTTCTTTCGAATCGCTTGAATTGGAGCTTTTTTCTGCATCAAAAGTCAAATGAAATTCGTCAGCTCAATTCAAGATTTTTTTATCTAAGAGTTTCCTTCATAGTACCTGTAAAATCTATAAGAAGGTATTGTAACATTACCGAATCTGGAAGCCACCTTTTTTTTCCTATCTACCCACAACCACTGTCACATAATATTAATAAAAGACACCCTTGGATTTGTTGCTGTTGTGATTTGAAATTGAGGATTTCTCCTCTACTTGTTTCTTTACACTCCAAAGAACAATTTCAAATATTGTTGAGAGGTCATTCATCATGGTAAATAAACGCTTCTGCATCACAAATACAAACAACGAGTTTAGTAAGTTTCTAAATCATATTACTAGCAATCAAAAGTGAAAAAAGCAGGCAATAAAACACATTGAATAGACGCTTTCCGCATCAGATTAAACTTACAAGAGAAAACATATGTTGCACCCATTAATCGCTCTTAGAAAGTATAGTTCTTTCAAGTTCTAGCATTAAGTTAATGCTATAGAATAACAAGTTAAAATGAATGGCACTTCAAGATCCACAAAATTACTATTAATAACCCAAACAGGACATTTCAAATCTATCTGAATTTCATCAAAGTAAGCACACGACTAACACTCCATGAAACATAAAGCACGCAAACACAAGTGTGATGATTGAAATATTAAAAGATACTGCAGCAACTCAAATTATTACAACACAATAAGAAACTCATAAAGCATCGGAGCCTCCTATGACATCGACATGCATAAGTAAAAAAAAATCATCAAAAGAAATGAGGATCCACAAAATTAGTATCGAGAACCAAACTGATCATCTGAATAAATTCATCAAAGTAAGCACACAACTCCATGAAATATCAAACACGAAAATACGAATGTGATGATTGAAAATTCGAAAACGTACTGAAACAACTCAAATGACTACGACACAATAGGAAACTCATAAGGTCTCCGATCCACGTATGACGTATACATGTATAATTAACTAATATGAGTAATTAAAAAAATCACCAGAAGGAATGACCATGTACAGGTGACATATACAAGACATTAGGAATTGAATTCCTTACGGACTATCAAACCAAAAGAAAGAAGAATATGAAAACAGATCCTGTAAGTTCTTTCTTACCACACTACCATGACTATGTACAATCATCTCAAGCAATCTACCAACAGATACATGTCGGACATATGACATAAGATTATTTGGAATACTGGGATCTTCACCGTGTTTACCACTACAGAGCGAAAACCCCATGTTGTAAAGATTTGAGTAGAGATGCTGTTAGAACCCTTTCCAGATCTTACTCGGATGAAAAATTAAGAAAAGCAATAATCAAAATCATTTGAAATTGGTTACTAAAACATAAATAAAGCTCAAAAAACACAAAATTTATGAGTTAAGACCTGTAGTTGTTTGAGTCCAACATTTTATGGCTTCATCTTAATGATTCAGCCAACCCAAAAACCAAATTACTACTACACAACTAGGGCTGCACATTGGGTCGGGTAGTGAGAAAAAAATACAAGTTCTTATTATGTTGATACTACTAAATTAAAATTAACCAATTACCAAGTGAGGTCTTCTAATTTCTCAAGAATATTTCTATCATGCAGAACTTTGTGGTCACTCACAAACTATTGTTTTCACGACCACATGTTATTTAACATCAAGGACTAACATACATGAGCTTCAATACAAATATAAGAGGCCCATTAGGGTGTAATGAAAAGGAAGAAAAAAGACGAGAAGCTCACTTTCATTAACAGTCCCGTAAGGCCAGCACAACACCTCATCTGCGAACGCCAGGCAGACACCTCCCTGCCAACCCCAAAAGAGGAAAAAAAAAACAGCAATTTAGTTCAGAAGGATTATGATTCTCAGTTATTAGTAACCAACACATATTGATTCTCATTAATTCATTCTCCCCGACCATCCTCCAATGATCCATACTTCACCTTAATTTTAGTACTTTCCCTTACATGACCATCTACGATAGTCCTAACATTTTGTTTTTCTTCTTTTAAAGAGTCAAATGTAAACAAGTCCTTTTCACAACCTAACAAGTTTGCATGTGATTGTTTTATCTTGCTAAACTGATCGATAGAGTTTCTTATATATTTAGAAATTAGCAGACAAAATTTCTAGACCTGCCAATAGTTCTTCATCTTTACTCTTTGTGTAATTTCTTTGGTTCTCAATTTCTCTGTACGAACAAGTCTGCCCCCATCATCCATGTAATATAGGAAAAAGATGTTAATAATAGCTTTATAACGACAAATAAGAAGCGACCATATTCAATGATCTTAAAGTTATTATTTAGTGATTTTGTAACTTTGGGAAACTTCATGACAATCCAAGATAACATTAACAAATTATATTATTCTTATGACCAAGTATTAGACTATTACTTTTTACATGTTTAGTGATGTTTTTTAATCTAATTTGTTGACATCAGAATACAGACCCAATTAGACACAGTTAAAAGGAAGATCATTGACAAGATTCAAGATAATATTGGTTTAAAACAAGAAACTTAAGCTGCCATCAAACAATAAAATGGAAAGGAACTAGAGTTTTTATGTTCTTTTTTATCCTTATGCAAACTTCCCACAAAGAAGATACCATTAGTCCAATTTAAAAAAAATTCACACTTCAGGCGTATTATCGTTCTGATTTTTGGTTCCTAGTCTGATTTTATTAGTAGTCGTAATTAGTGATATAGTACTAACAATGCATATGACTCCTAAAGTGAAAAGACAAAAGTGTACAGTCTTGAATATGCTGATGACCAAGATAAACTCTTATAAAATTGCATCAAGAAGTTAAAGTTCTACAAATACAAATCAACAAAATGAAATTGAGTTCAATTTTTATATGATGGAAATATAACAATACTAGAAGGGTTTCAAGATATCTTTGAGTTAAGGATTACCAATATCCAATAACAATATAAGGAACACCAGCTAGAACGATCGATTTGCATCATTAAGCATCCATTAGATGTACATTAATATGGACAACATTTAAATAATTGAGTTTGTCATCCGAAAGCTGGTTGATTTCTCCTTTTGCCATTAACAATGCATGTTAGGTGAATACTTTAATCAAACATATCTGCAAGAAGCAAATTAAGTTGGTGAATAAACCAACAGAGCTTTAAGCTATCTGTTACCACATGAATAATGTCAATGAAGACCATTGCTGGAAACTTGCTCAATGTTATTCACAGGGTAAAATCCCTAAATCAAGCAAAAAAAATTGATACTCAATGTTTTAGAAATTGATTGAATGGGTTTGTTACGAAGGATTCGTTGATTATGAATCAACAATCAAATGATTTTGGATCTAGATTTTATAAGAAAAATTGAATTTATTTTGTGGAAGATTTTTTCAAAAATCTGTCTTAAAACTTACAGATCTAAAAACCTAAGAGTATCAATACCACCTTCAGAGCTAATTTATTGATGAAGACACATGAAATTTCACTTTTCCCATGACTATCCTCTAGATGTATCAATACTTGAAGTCGCAATCTCCACTGCCAACAAAACCCATCGTATATGATAGATAACTATACCACTTTATTCAATTATTTCAGCCATTAGAACACCCAAAGTATTGAATCTGACATCACCATCACCAGCAATTACTGATGTTGTTGGTTGAAACTCGGAGAAGAAATCTACTTCAATTGTTCAAGAGATAAGAATAGAACGAATTCATGAATGAATACGGTCTCCATCTGCATCAACCTTTCGAATCTGTTGTATTCATATTTCAAATCAAAGAATAACATAAGTAAAGAAGACTGAAGAAGGGTGAAGAAGAGTGAAGAAGATAATAGAAACTGAGAGAAGAAAAGAAGTGGTTAGGGTTAGCTAGGTTAGATTTCTCAGTTATATATGGGAACTGTACGGCTATGAGTAATGGTTTCATGTTCTACTTCGATCAGATCTTGTTTCGCTTTCTTACAGGGAATACTGAGAGGGTGAGAGGTGGAGAGGAAAATGAAATAGAGGAAAATGGAATACAACATCTTTGCAATCCCCTTTTTTAGAAGTGTTTGGGTTGTGTGATTTCATTTCCGTTGCAAAAGGTTTTCTCAAAAAAAAAAAAATTATCAAAAATCTTCCCAAATAAGTTCAATCAAAAACAAAATTTTATTTCAAAAGTTTTAATCTACTCAATTAATCAATCTAAAATCAATTAATAACCTAATCAAAAATTTTAGTGTTATTAAATAAGGGTATATTAGTCATTTAGAAAATATATGGTTAAGGGGTGGTTGTTTTACTTCCAAATGACCCCAATCAAGTCAGGTTTATTTTGGGAACCTCATGTAGAAAAAAACATGATTTTTAACAATCTAATTGACTGGATCCGTATGAGAAAAATAAAGGACCTATGACCGTAGATTAGGATAATGAAAATGAATGGTTATCAAAAGGTTAACGTGGATCGTGTTAGACCACATCTGTTTTTTTTTCTCTCACAAAACCTTATCAACTTCGTGAGAAACGAAATCCCCAATTTCCCCCCTCGTCTTTTTTTATCTCGCTCCAAACAAATTCCCAAAAAATTCGTTCCCCATAAATCTTCCGCTAAATCACTCTAAAATTTTAGAATGTATTCAAATATAAGTTTTAGTTCCCTCGTTTTCTCTTTTTCTTTTATATATAATCTGATCTCCTGATCTGATTCTATTTTTCTCTCCAAACTTAGGGTTTCTTTCCGTCAAATCGCTCTATCTTTATCATGGTCTCTGCCTCTCTTAAGGTGAAAACTATATTCTGTTTTATTTTCATCTTATCAATTTCTGATATTAAGATATTAGGGTTTGAGTTTCTTTTGGAAATTGGTTTTGATATTAGCATTTTAAGTTTCTGTTTCTGTATATTATCATTTTGGTACTAATTTTTCTCTAATTCTACTTTATTTTTAGGGTTTTTTTTTTGGAAGTCCACTTGGAGGAGTCACTGTGTTCAAAGGTTTGTGAATCTACCCTTGAATCTCTGGCTAATTTTTGATTTTTTGATTTTTTTCCCCCTTTTATATACAACATGTTTTCTGTGTCATTTGAACTAGGATCTTCGAATCTACTGTGTTTTGTGTGTAATTTTTGGAAGGATATGAAAATACTAAAATACCCAATTAGTTTCCATATCCCCCAATTAGCTATTTTAGTATTCTTCTTTTAGGGTTTATGTTTGTTTGAAAATTGGGTTCTAATCTCTGTTTAGGGGTTCTTGTTTTGTATATGATAAGGGGTTTTATACTTTTTGACCTCTTCATTTTTTTGTTCTGTTTTTGGTTATGTTTTTCTCCATGGATCAGGTTATTCTCCTTGAAGAATTTCAGATTGTCCTTGGTTAGAGTGATATGGGTTTTATGTGTTTTGTATGTTTGAAGTTTTCTTAGATTTTCATCTAGGGGTTAGTCTTGATTTGATTTTTTGTATCATGTATGAATGCTTGTTCAGCCATGCTCCCATTTTTACACTCATGTTAGAGCTGAGTCAAACATGTATTCACCTTACTTGCTTCAATTTCGTTTACTTGTATGGTATTTTTGAGCGTTCTGTATTTTGACATTAAGGTTCTGTCTGTGGTATACATTTAATCTTAAATGGACAGGTAGAATATATATGATTTAGTTCATTTTTCATATACAAATTACCATTGTATGATGCATAGAGTCCGTATGTACATTACTTGCTTCATTTTTTATTTGGGTTTCCGAGTATTACATGCAGTATTTGACATATATTCTGCAAAAGGAAACAACCTTACAGTCTATGAGAATGTGGTTCTTATAATATTCTTTTGTATTGATGCAGATGGAAACCTTTGAAGCCTCTACAGATGCAAATGTTTCTTCACCTCAAAGTAGTGAAGATGCCTATACCTCTTCAATTACTATAGCTAATGTTATTGCTAAGCCAAAGTTGATGGTTAAGGTAAATGAGTATGATATACATGTTGGTGACAATGTAGACAAATTATCTACTCGGGATGGCAAACTTGTCCGATTATATTGTCCGGTGAAATACGTGGATTGGAGGGATGTTCCACAGAACTACAAAGATGATGTGTAGTTTAAGTTAATGGTATGTAATCTAATTTTATTTTTTCTTCTATTTTGTTTATTTGTAGTTACTTTTATGATTGAGTAGATTGATGAATCCTATTGATTTGTTGACCTGAAACTTGTTTATTTCAGCAAGAGTTCGAGTTCAATGTGGTTTGTAGACATTTTCCACCTTTGCAATACACCACCGTAAATCTTGGTTTACTGATTTTATTCTTTAATTTGTGGTTTGTAGACATTTTACACCACATGGAAACAGTCTGGATGAGTTTTTTCTTATCACTTGGTAAAGCTTAATGCAAAAACATTTCATCATTGATTTTTTTTTTCCAATGAGTTGTATTCAGTTTAAAATATTTTGGGGTAGAAACAGAAATGAGATCCAAGTATCCAACAACATCTTAATTCTGTAAAAGGTGGTGTGTTGTTCTTGCTAAGTGTCCGATTCCTGTGAATCAGAACGCCAAAAGAACTCTGACTTGAGAAGATTGGGTGTTGTGAAGGTATTAAGGGGGAAAAGCTCTTACTACATTTTATTATGTCCTCATTTTGTTAATAAGTTGAAAGTCAGTTGTTGATTTATGACATTTCTTAGATGTGCATATGCAGGGACGAACCCATGGTTTGAAGTGGACGGTAGAGTGACTTCTAAAAATGCTTTACAAGGTGAATTTATGAAACTCTGATGTATTTTTTTAGTTCAGTACCGATATATCTTTAATTCGGACATGCAAGATGTACAAATAACTCATCTTTATTTATAATTCCTATTAATTATAATTATGTTTGAAACTCATGTGGTTATCCACATACAATTATCTCATCTTTTCGATGTGCTTGTAAGTGGATACGTTTGCTAAGAATAGGAATTTATTATTGAACGATAATGGTATGAGTTGTTGGTTCTCTATTGTAAAAGACCATGCATTGAGTTTCCCGCTTGTAAATGAGATTGTCGTTTTTATTTTGAAGCATAACAGTTGTCTACATATATCTTAGTAATAAAGTGTTGAACATCTGTGCTTGAAATGGTCTGCGCATTCGACAAGGAATGTGGCAAGGTAATTTTCTCCCCAACCTTTTCTTTGTAACTTGGAATTCTTCATATGTTTATTTCATTGCTTCCAACACATACCCGGAATGTAGACATCTCATTCAGTTTATGAAATACATGGTCTTTTGTAAACAATACCGGTTACGCTTTTTCCATGAAGCCCATGTGATGCAACTCATGGTTTATGGGTCTAAGGATACTTGTAAGTATGTGCCTACTAACTGGTGATGTTAAGAAGCTGCACAAATGCCTGCTCCTGTTGCTCAAACTCATCACTTGTTGCTCCCAACTCTGTCCAAGTGGTGTATAGTTGTTGTTTGATGTATGTTTAACATTTACAGTGCACAAGTATAAATAAGAAGTAGGTTGTTTTTGGGTTTTTTTACCAAATTGTATCAGCATCCTAATTTAGTGGATGGTGCACTACACCATTTCATGAATTTTGTCACAGGCTATAACCGTTACTGATGATATTTGTAACGGTTATAACTCATTAAGAAAAGGCCGTCATAAATAATCGTGAAAAGATTTTGTAACGCTTTTATCTCAGACATTCTCCTCTATAGTCACATAAATTAACCGTTATAATAATTAACAGTCACGATTGACCTAATTTTATGATAGCGACACGTGTCAAATTAGTAACGTTTATCGTAACGGTTTAAACTGTTGCTCTCAATTTACCACAATTAAGTGAGTGACACGTGTCTTAAAAAGTCACATATATGACAACGGTTATAATTGTTACTGAAACCTTGCAACGATTGGCTCATCGACATGTGTCCCATTTTGTTACGAATATAGTAACACATATTAATGTTGCCATTTGTTTTATAACGATTTCTTATTGGACACGTGTCGTCCATTTGTCACGCCTTTTGTGACGGTTAAACTGTTACTCTCATTTGTAACAACAGTAAGATGATGACACGTGTTGTTTTTACTTCACAATTCTTGTCACAGTTATCTCCGTGACAATTCTTTCAGTTACAATAAAAAAAAAATGGGTAGCCCAGATCTTCATGGACCCGGGCTTCCAGTTTACAGGCTTACAATACAATTTGAGACACAGGCCTACAATCTACAAACTATAGTTATCATACAATTCATTTCCAGAACCCAACCCAATATCCCGATTCATCATTTTGGTTTAAAAAGATCCCAAGAAATCCAGCTTGTGCAACATAATCATACCTGCCTTGAGAAGCCTGCAAGTGCACCGATCAACCACAAGGTGGATGTTATTACTTACTCGACCCATATAAATTGTAGGATGTCTGTCAGGATAATATATTGTATTGGACGCCTAGTTATCGTAGTATGTCATTTAATAATGAACAAAAGGGTGAACATATGATATTTGGCCAAGAATTTACGAGTCCCCAAGTGGTTAAACGCGGTGCAGGCTACATCTTACTATCAAGTAACTTTTAAAGTACATAGGATATACAAAGGAACCCATACATATGACAACATATTTTCTCCCTGGGAGTTGTAAAGTACAGTTGGCTGAAAAATAAAGTGAACTAAATATGAAACTCACATGATGTTCATTGCTTCTAACACATGACAAGATAATGAAATCCTTTTCCCTCCCTCGCAACGAATCAAACACTAGCGGCCTGTAAAAACCATAGAAAGTCTATTTCGGTCAATAACTAGTTATTAGGTCTAACATTAAACTAAGACCAGAAAATAGTAATAAATTGATGCCTTTACCTCCAATTCTACCACTAGTGCATATTGCTCGTGGGAATTCTACAAGATCAAATTCATGAAGAGATCAGAAATGCATTTGTTTTCTACTTTCATTAGTGAGAATTCAGAAGCCTACAGATTTATCAACATGGTGGTCCACGGGTTACATAACTAAATAGCATTCAGTAGCTTTCAAGCTTCCAATATTGCAGGTACTCACAAACTAAAAAGGGGACATTCAATACAATATGTGTTCTATAAAATGGTTGTTATTCAAGTACCTGGAGTTTACAAGCTAATTTTCTTTCGAATCGCTTGAATTGGAGCTTTTTTCTGCATCAAAAGTCAAATGAAATTCGTCAGCTCAATTCAAGATTTTTTTATCTAAGAGTTTCCTTCATAGTACCTGTAAAATCTATAAGAAGGTATTGTAACATTACCGAATCTGGAAGCCACCTTTTTTTTCCTATCTACCCACAACCACTGTCACATAATATTAATAAAAGACACCCTTGGATTTGTTGCTGTTGTGATTTGAAATTGAGGATTTCTCCTCTACTTGTTTCTTTACAGCTCCAGTAACAATTTCAAATATTGTTGAGAGGTCATTCATCATGGTAAATAAACGCTTCCTGCATCACAAATACAAACAACGAGTTTAGTAAGTTTCTAAATCATATTACTAGCAATCAAAAGTGAAAAAAGCAGGCAATAAAACACATTGAATAGACGCTTTCCGCATCAGATTAAACTTACAAGAGAAAACATATGTTGCACCCGACACTGGCTCTTAGAAAGTATAGTTCTTTCAAGTTCTAGCATTAAGTTAATGCTATAGAATAACAAGTTAAAATGAATGGCACTTCAAGATCCACAAAATTACTATTAATAACCCAAACAGGACATTTCAAATCTATCTGAATTTCATCAAAGTAAGCACACGACTAACACTCCATGAAACATAAAGCACGCAAACACAAGTGTGATGATTGAAATATTAAAAGATACTGCAGCAACTCAAATTATTACAACACAATAAGAAACTCATAAAGCATCGGAGCCTCCTATGACATCGACATGCATAAGTAAAAAAAATCATCAAAAGAAATGAGGATCCACAAAATTAGTATCGAGAACCAAACTGATCATCTGAATAAATTCATCAAAGTAAGCACACAACTCCATGAAATATCAAACACGAAAATACGAATGTGATGATTGAAAATTCGAAAACGTACTGAAACAACTCAAATGACTACGACACAATAGGAAACTCATAAGGTCTCCGATCCACGTATGACGTATACATGTATAATTAACTAATATGAGTAATTAAAAAAATCACCAGAAGGAATGACCATGTACAGGTGACATATACAAGACATTAGGAATTGAATTCCTTACAGAACTATCAAACCAAAAGAAAGAAGAATATGAAAACAGATCTGTAAGTTCTTTCTTACCACACTACCATGACTATGTACAATCATCTCAAGCAATCTACCAACAGATACATGTCAGACATATGACATAAGATTATTTGGAATACTTCTGGGATCTTCACCGTGTTTACCACTACAGAGCGAAAAACCCCATGTTGTAAAGATTTGAGTAGAGATGCTGTTAGAACCCTTTCCAGATCTTACTCGGATGAAAAATTAAGAAAAGCAATAATCAAAATCATTTGAAATTGGTTACTAAAACATAAATAAAGCTCAAAAAACACAAAATTTATGAGTTAAGACCTGTAGTTGTTTGAGTCCAACATTTTATGGCTTCATCTTAATGATTCAGCCAACCCAAAAACCAAATTACTACTACACAACTAGGGCTGCACATTGGGTCGGGTAGTGAGAAAAAAATACAAGTTCTTATTATGTTGATACTACTAAATTAAAATTAACCAATTACCAAGTGAGGTCTTCTAATTTCTCAAGAATATTTCTATCATGCAGAACTTTGTGGTCACTCACAAACTATTGTTTTCACGACCACATGTTATTTAACATCAAGGACTAACATACATGAGCTTCAATACAAATATAAGAGGCCCATTAGGGTGTAATGAAAAGGAAGAAAAAAGACGAGAAGCTCACTTTCATTAACAGTCCCGTAAGGCCAGCACAACACCTCATCTGCGAACGCCAGGAAGACACCTCCCTGCCAACCCCAAAAGAGGAAAAAAAAAACAGCAATTTAGTTCAGAAGGATTATGATTCTCAGTTATTAGTAACCAACACATATTGATTCTCATTAATTCATTCTCCTGACCATCCTCCAATGATCCATACTTCACCTTAATTTTAGTACTTTCCCTTACATGACCATCTACGACAGTCTAACATTTTGTTTTTCTTCTTTTAAAGAGTCAAATGTAAACAAGTCCTTTTCACAACCTAACAAGTTTGCATGTGATTGTTTTATCTTGCTAAACTGATCGATAGAGTTTCTTATATATTTAGAAATTAGCAGACAAAATTTCTAGACCTGCCAATAGTTCTTCATCTTTACTCTTTGTGTAATTTCTTTGGTTCTCAATTTCTCTGTACGAACAAGTCTGCCCCCATCATCCATGTAATATAGGAAAAAGATGTTAATAATAGCTTTATAACGACAACAAGAAGTGACCATATTCAATGATCTTAAAGTTATTATTTAGTGATTTTGTAACTTTGGGAAACTCGCCGACAATCCAAGATAACATTAACAAATTATATTATTCTTATGACCAAGTATTAGACTATTACTTTTTACATGTTTAGTGATGTTTTTTAATCTAATTTGTTGACATCGAATACTGCACCCAATTAGACACAGTTAAAAGGAAGATCATTGACAAGATTCAAGATAATATTGGTTTAAAACAAGAAACGTAAACTGCCATCAAACAATAAAATGGAAAGGAACTAGAGTTTTTATGTTCTTTTTTATCCTTATGCAGCTTCCCACAGTGAAGATACCATTAGTCCAATTTAAAAAAATTTCACACTTCAGGCGTATTATCGTTCTGATTTTTGGTTCCTAGTCTGATTTTATTAGTAGTCGTAATTGGTGATATAGTACTAACAATGCATATGACTCCTAAAGTGAAAAGACAGGTGTACAGTCTTGAATATGCTGATGACCAAGATAAACTCTTATAAAATTGCATCAAGAAGTTAAAGTTCTACAAATACAAATAATCAACAAAATGAAATTGAGTTCAATTTTTATATGATGGAAATATAACAATACTAGAAGGGTTTCAAGATATGCTGAGTTAAGGATTACCAATATCCAATAACAATATAAGGAACACCAGCTAGGAACGACTGGATTTGCATCATTAAGCATCCATTAGATGTACATTAATATGGACAACATTTAAATAATTGAGTTTGTCATCCGAAAGCTGGTTGATTTCTCCTTTTGCCATTAACAATGCATGTTAGGTGAATACTTTAATCAAACATATCTGCAAGAAGCAAATTAAGTTGGTGAATAAACCAACAGAGGTTTAAGCTAACTGTTACCACATGAATAATGTGAATGAAGACCATCGCTGGAAACTTGCACAATGTTGTTCACAGGGTAAAATCCCTAAATCAAGCAAAAAAAAAATTGATACTCAATGTTTTAGAAATTGATTGAATGGGTTTGTTACGAAGGATTCGTTGATTATGAATCAACAATCAAATGATTTTGGATCTAGATTTTATAAGAAAAATCGAATTTAAATTGGAGAACAAAGTTTAACTTCTGGGGAAATTTTTTCAAAAGCTGTCTTAAAACTTACAGATCTAAAAACCGAAGAGTATCAATACCACCTTCAGAGCTAATTTATTGATGAAGACACATGAAATTTCACTTTTCCCATGACTATCCTCTAGATGTATCAATACTTGAAGTCGCAATCTCCACTGCCAACAAAACCCATCGTATATGATAGATAACTATACCACTTTCTTCAATTATTTCAGCCATTAGAACACCCAAAGTATTGAATCTGACATCACCATCACCAGCAATTACTGATGTTGTTGGTCGAAACTCGGAGAAGAAATCTACTTCAATTGTTCAAGAGATAAGAATAGAACGAATCCATGAATGAATACGGTCTCCATCTGCATCAACCTTTCGAATCTGTTGTATTCATATTTCAAATCAAAGAATAACATAAGTAAAGAAGACTGAAGAAGGGTGAAGAAGAGTGAAGAAGATAATAGAAACTGAGAGAAGAAAAGAAGTGGTTAGGGTTAGCTAGGTTAGATTTCTCAGTTATATATGGGAACTGTACGGCTATGAGTAATGGTTTCATGTTCTACTTCGATCAGATCTTGTTTCGCTTTCTTACAGGGAATACTGAGAGGGTGAGAGGTGGAGAGGAAAATGAAATAGAGATAAGGTTGAGTGATATTCTCTTTCTTCTATCGATATACGGAATATAAGAAAACCTACCTCGAGTAACTAATCAAGGATATATAGGGACACGATTTTTTATTTGTGTGTTTCGCACAAGTACCATAACTCAGTTATTGTGTGGTAGAGCTAGAAGATAATTTCGTATGACGCCGATTTAATTGGTCCACAAATATCTAACGGTTGGCTTCTTGCCATGTGTCAAAAGCAAAATTTATTGAATGGTTCTCATTGTTTCAATAATAGATGGAGCACCATGGGATATCGTTTAAATCTTTGGGAAGCAAATGAGTAGGAGGAATAAAAATATATTTAGAAATCATTAAGACAAAAATGAGTTTTGGAATATACAAAAATATATTTAGAAATCAATGTGACACCGATAGATATAGACTTTAGTCCCTCATTCCGAGGAATCGCAGATGTGGAATAACATATTTTATCATCTTAGGTTCAAAAATTACTAGAGTTAGACCTGAGTTTCTCGTTTGGATGAACTGGAGACGAAATATATCAGAATTGAACATCAATGGTTCAAAGATTACAAGAATTAGACGTGAGTTTCTCGTTCGGATGAACTGAGGACGAAAAATATCAGAATTGAACATCACGGGTTCAAATATTATCAGATTTAGACCTAAGTTTCTCGTTCAAATGAACTGGAGATGAAATATATCAGTATTAAACATCACCGGTTCAAAGATTACTAGAATTGGACCTGAGTTTCTCGTTCGGATGAACTGAGGACGAAATATATCAGAATTGAACATCATAGGTTCAAAGATTACGAGTGTTAGACCTGAGTTTCTCTTTCGGATGAACTGGATAAGAAATACATCATAATATAACATCACATGTTCAAAGATTACCAGAGTTAGACTTGAGTTTCTCGTTCGGATGAACTCAATACGAAATATATCAGAATTGAACATCACAAATTCAAAGATTACTAGAGTTAGGCCCGAGTTTCTCATTCTGATAAACTAGAGTATATCAGAATTGGACATCACAGGTTCAAAGATTACCAGAGTTAGACCTGAGTTTCCCGTTTGGGTGAACTGAAGACAAAATATATCAAAATTGAAGATCACATGTTCAAAGATTACTAGAGTTAGACATTAGTTTCTCGTTCGGATGATCTGGAGACGAAATTTATCAGAATTGAATATCACAGTTCAACGATTACTAGAGTTAGACCTGAGTTTCTCGTTCGGATGATCTGAAGAAGAAATATATCAGAATTGAATATCACAGGTTCAACAATTATTAGAGTTAGACCTGAGTTTCTCGTTCGGATGATCTGAATACGAAATATATCAAAATTGAATATCACAGGTTCAAATATTACTAGAGTTAGACATGAGTTTCTCGTTCGGATGATCTGGAGATGAAATTTATCAGATTTGAACATCACAGGTTCAAAGATTACTAGAGTTAGACCTGAGTTTTTGATTCGGATGAACTGAAGATGAAATATATCAGAATTGAACATCCCTGGTTCGAAGAGTACTACAGTTAAACCTGAGTTTCTCTTTCGGATGAACTGACGATGTAATATATCAGAATTGAACATCACTGGTTCAAAATTTTACCAGAGTTGGACTTGAGTTTCTCTTTCGGAGGAATTAAAGACAAATATATCAGAATTGAACATCACAGGTTCAAAGATTACAAGAGTTAGACCTGGGTTTCTCTTTCGGATGGACTGACGACGAAATATCTCGGAATTAAACATCACAGGTTCAAAGATTACTAGAGTTCAGCCTGAGTTTCTCGTTCGGGTAAACTACAGATGAAATATATCAGAATTGAACATCCCGAGTTCAAAGATTACTAAATTTAGACCCGAGTTTCTGATTCGGATGAACTAAACATGAAATATATCAGTAATGAACATCCAGGGTTCAAAGATTACTAGAGTTAGACCTTAGTTTCTGATTCCGATGAATTGAACATGAAATATATCAGAATTGAACATTCCGGGTTCAAAGATTACTAGAGTTAGACCTAGCTTTCTCATTCAGATGAACTGAACATGAAATATATCAGAATTGAACATCCCGAGTTCAAAGAGTATTAGTGACAGACCTGAGTTTCTGATTCGGATGAACTGAAGATGAAATATATCAGAATTGAACATACCGGGTTCAAAGATTACTAGATTTAGATCCGAGTTTTTGATTCGGATGAACTGAAGATGAAATATATCAGAATTGAACATATCGGGTTCAAAGATTACTAGAGTTAGACCTGAGTTTCTGATTCAGATGAACTGAACATGTAATATATCATAATTGAACATCACAGGTTCAAAGATTACCAGCGTTATACCTGATTTTCTCGTTCGGGTGAACTACAGACGAAATATATCATAATTGAACATCCCGGGTTCAAAGATTACTAGAGATAGACCTGAGTTTCTGATTCGGATGAACTAAAGATGAAATATATCAGAATTGAAAATCTCGGGTTCAATGATTATACTAGAGTTAGATCCGAGTTTCTGATTCGGATGAATTGAACATGAAATATATCAAAATTGAACATCCCGGGTTCAAAGATTACTAGAGATAGACCTGAGTTTCTGATTCGGATGAACTGAACATGAAATATATCAGAATTGAACATCCCGGGTTCAAAGATTACTAGAGTTAGACCCGAGTTTCTGATTCGGATGAACTGAACTTGAAATATATCAGAATTGAACATCCCGGGTTAAAATATTACCAGAGTTAGACCCGAGTCTTCGGTTCGGATGAACTTGAGAAGAAATATATCAGAATTGAACATCACAGGTTCAAAGATTACCAGAGTTAGACCCGAGTCTTCAGTTCGGATGATCTGAAGAAGAAATATATCATAATTGAACATCCTGGGTTCAAAGATTACTAGAGTTAGACCAGAGTTTCTCGTGCGGATGTTCTGAAGACGAAATATATCAGAATTGAATATCACGGGTTCAAAGATTACTAGAGTTAGACCTAAGTTTCTCGTCCGGATGATTTGAAGAAGAAATATATCAGAATTGAACATCCCGGGTTCAAAGATTACCAGAGTTAGACCCGAGTCTTCAGTTCGGATGAACTTGAGAAGAAATATATCAGAATTGAACATCACAGGTTCAAAGATTACCAGAGTTAGACCCGAGTCTTCGGTTCGGATGAACTTGAGAAGAAATATATCAGAATTGAACATCACAGGTTCAAAGATTACTAGAGTTAGACCCGAGTCTTCGGTTCGGATGAACTTGACAAGAAATATATCAGAATTGAACATCACAGGTTCAAAGATTACCAGAGTTAGACCCGAGTCTTCGGTTCGGATGAACTTGAGAAGAAATATATCAGAATTGAGCATCACAGGTTCAAAGATTACCAGAGTTAGACCCGAGTCTTCGGTTCGGATGAACTTGACAAGAAATATATCAGAATTGAACATCACAGGTTCAAAGATTACCAGAGTTAGACCTGAGTCTTCGGTTCGGATGAACTTGACAAGAAATATATCAGAATTGAACATCACAGGTTCAAAGATTACCAGAGTTATACCCGAGTCTTCGGTTCGGATGAACTTGAGAAGAAATATATCAGAATTGAACAACACAGGTTCAAAGATTACTAGAGTTAGACCTAAGTTTCTCGTGCGGATGATCTGAAGACGAAATACATCAGAATTGAACATCACGGGTTCAAGGATTACTAGAGTTAGACCCGAGTTTCCCCTCCGGATGATGTGAAGACGAAATATATCAGAATTGAACATCACGGGTTTAAAGATTACTAGAATTGACCATATTACCCTTATTGGAAAAAGTGCAATAAATATTATGGAGATTGTGAAAATGATCATACTACCCTTATCGAAACTAAGAAAAGTAAATACTTTGAAAATGACCATATTACCCTTATTGAAAAAAGTGCAATAAATATTATGGAGACTGTGATAATGACCATACTACCCTTATCGAAAATAAGTAAAAGAAATGTTACAGATTGAAGAAATGACCATATTACCCTTATTGGAAAAAAGTACAATAAATGTTATGGAGACTGTGAAAATTACCATACTACCTTTACCGGAAATAATTAAGTAATTCTTACAGACTGAGAAAATGACCATATTGCCCTTATTGGAAAAAAGTACAATAAATAGTACGGAGAATGTGAAAATGACCATACTACCCTTATCGGAAATAAGTAAAGTAAATACTTTGAAAATGACCATATTTCCCTTATTGAAAAAAAGTGTAATAAATATTATGGATACTGTGAAAATGACCATACTACCCTTATCGAAAATAATTAAGTAATTTTTACAGATTGTGAAAATGACAATATTGCCCTTATTGGAAAAAAGTATAATAAATATTATGGAGACTGTGAAAATTACCATACTACCCTTATCGAAAATAAGTAAAGTAAATACTTTGAAAATGACCATATTACCCTTATTGACAAAAAATGCAATAAATATGATGGAGACTGTGAAAATGACCATATTACCCTTATCAGAAATAAGTAAAGTAATTCTTACAGATTGTGAAAATGACCATATTACCCTTATTGCAAAAAAGTGCAATAAATATTATGGAGACTGTGAAAATGACCAAACTACCCTTATCGGAAATAAATAAAGTAAATATTATAGACTGTGAAAATGACCATATTACCCTTATTGGAAATACGTGCAATAAATATTACGGAGACTATGAAAATGACCATATTACCCTTATCGGAAATAAATAAAGTAATTCTTACAGATTGTGAAAATGACCAAACTACCCTTATTAGAAATAAGTAAAGTAATTCTTACAGATTGTGAAAATGACCATATTACCCTAATTGGAAAAAAGTGTAATAAATATTATGAAGACTGTGAAAATGACCATAATACCCTTATCAGAAATAAGTAAAGTAATTCTTACAGACTGTGAAAAGGAGCATATTACCCTTATTGGGAAAAAGTGCAATAAATATTATGGAGACTGTGAAAATGACCATATTACCCTTATCAAAAATAAGTAAAGTAATTCTTACAGACTATGAAAAGGACCATATTACCCTTATTGGAAAAAAGTGCAATAAATATTATGGAGACTGTGAAAATGACCATATTACCCTTATCAGAAATAAGTAAAGTAAATCTTACAGGTTGTGAAAATGACCATAATATTTAGTGCACTTATTTCCAAAAAGGGTAATATGGTCATTTTCATAGTATGTAATATTTACTTTATTTATTTTCAACAAGGGTAGTTTGGTCATTTTCACAGTCTCCATAATATTTATTGCACTTTTTTTCAATAAGGGTAATATGGTCATTTTCACAGTCTGTAAGAATTACTTTATTTATTTCTACTAAGGGTAGGTTGGTCATTTTCATAGTCTCGATAATATTTATTGCACTTATTTACAATAAGGGTAATATAGTAATTTTCACATTCTGTAATATTAATATATTGATTTTTAATAAGGGTAGTTTGGTCATTTTCACAGTCTCCATAATATTTATTGCACTTATTTTCAATAAGGGTAATATGGTCATTTTTACATTCTGTAATATTTACTTTATTTATTTTCAATAAGGGTACTTTGGTCATTTTCACATTCTGTAATATTTACTTTATTTATTTTCAGTAACGGTACTTTGGTCATTTCCCAGACTCCGTAATATTTATTGCACGTATTTCCAATAAGGGTAATATGGTCCTTTCCCCAGTCTGTAATATTTACTTTACTTATTTTCGATAAGGGTAGTCTGGTCATTTTTATAGTCTCCATAATATTGATTGCACTTTTTCCAATAAGGGTAATATGGTCATTTTCACAGTCAGTAAGAATTATTTTACTTATTTTCAATAAGGGTAGTTTGGTCATTTTCACAGTCTCCATTATATTTATTGCGCTTATTTCCAATAAGGGTAATGCGGTCATTTTCACAATCTGTAATTTTTACTATATTTATTTTCAATAAGGGTAGTTTGGTCATTTTCACAGTCTTCATAATATTTATTGCACTTTTTCCAATAAGGGTAATAGGGTCATTTTCATTATTTGCACGAATTACTTTACCTATTTTCGATAAGGGTAGTCCGGTCATTTTCACAGTCTCCATAATATTTAGTGCACTTATTTCCAAAAAGGACAATATGGTCACTTTCACAGTCTGTAATATTTTTTTTTTTTTTTTTTTTTGATAAGTGTATTCTGGTCATTTTTCACAGTCTTCATAATATTTATAGCACTTTTTCCAATAAGGGTAATATGGTCATTTTCACAGTCTGTAAGAATAACTTTATTTATTTCCGCTAAGGGTAGTTTGGTCATTTTCACAATTGATCTCGATAATATTTATTGCACTTATTTCCAATAAAAGTAATATAGTAATTTTCACATTCTGTAATATTTAATATATTGATTTTCAATAAGGGTAGTTTGGTCATTTTCACAGTCTCCATAATATTTACTGCACTTATTTTCAATAAGGGTAATATGGTCATTTTCACATTCTGTAATATTTACTTTATTTATTTTCAATAAGGTACTTTGGTCATTTTCACATTCTGTAATATTTACTTTATTTATTTTCAGTGAGGGTACTTTGGTCATTTTCCCAGACTCCATAATATTTATTGCACGTATTTCCAATAAGGGTAATATGGTCATTTTCCCAGTCTGTAATATTTACTTTACTTATTTTCGATAAGGGTAGTCTGGTCATTTTTATAGTCTCCATAATATTTATTGCACTTTTTCCAATAAGGGTAATATGGTCATTTTCACAATCTGTAATATTTACTTTACTTATTTTCAATAAGGGTAGTTTGGTCATTTTCACAGTCTCCATATTATTTATTGCGCTTATTTCCAATAAGGGTAATATGGTCATTTTCACAATCTGTAATATTTACTATATTTATTTTCAATAAGGGTAGTTTGATCATTTTCAAAGTCTCCATAATATTTATTGCATTTTCCAATAAGGGTAATATGGTCATTTTCACAGTTTGTACGAATTACTTTACCTATTTTCGATATGGTCATTTTCATAGTATGTAATATTTACTTTATTTATTTTCAACAAGGGTAGTTTGGTCATTTTCACAGTCTCCATAATATTTATTGCACTTTTTTTCAATAAGGGTAATATGGTCATTTTCACAGTCTGTAAGAATTACTTTATTTATTTCTACTAAGGGTAGGTTGGTCATTTTCATAGTCTCGATAATATTTATTGCACTTATTTACAATAAGGGTAATATAGTAATTTTCACATTCTGTAATATTAATATATTGATTTTTAATAAGGGTAGTTTGGTCATTTTCACAGTCTCCATAATATTTATTGCACTTATTTTCAATAAGGGTAATATGGTCATTTTTACATTCTGTAATATTTCCTTATTTATTTTCAATAAGGGTACTTTGGTCATTTTCACATTCTGTAATATTTACTTTATTTATTTTCAGTAACGGTACTTTGGTCATTTCCCAGACTCCGTAATATTTATTGCACGTATTTCCAATAAGGGTAATATGGTCCTTTCCCCAGTCTGTAATATTTACTTTACTTATTTTCGATAAGGGTAGTCTGGTCATTTTTATAGTCTCCATAATATTGATTGCACTTTTTCCAATAAGGGTAATATGGTCATTTTCACAGTAAGTAAGAATTATTTTACTTATTTTCAATAAGGGTAGTTTGGTCATTTTCACAGTCTCCATTATATTTATTGCGCTTATTTCCAATAAGGGTAATGCGGTCATTTTCACAATCTGTAATTTTTACTATATTTATTTTCAATAAGGGTAGTTTGGTCATTTTCACAGTCTTCATAATATTTATTGCACTTTTTCCAATAAGGGTAATAGGGTCATTTTCATTATTTGCACGAATTACTTTACCTATTTTCGATAAGGGTAGTCCGGTCATTTTCACAGTCTCCATAATATTTAGTGCACTTATTTCCAAAAAGGACAATATGGTCACTTTCACAGTCTGTAATATTTTTTTTTTTTTTTTTTTTGATAAGTGTATTCTGGTCATTTTTCACAGTCTTCATAATATTTATAGCACTTTTTCCAATAAGGGTAATATGGTCATTTTCACAGTCTGTAAGAATAACTTTATTTATTTCCGCTAAGGGTAGTTTGGTCATTTTCACAGTCTCGATAATATTTATTGCACTTATTTCCAATAAAAGTAATATAGTAATTTTCACATTCTGTAATATTTAATATATTGATTTTCAATAAGGGTAGTTTGGTCATTTTCACAGTCTCCATAATATTTACTGCACTTATTTTCAATAAGGGTAATATGGTCATTTTCACATTCTGTAATATTTACTTTATTTATTTTCAATAAGGTACTTTGGTCATTTTCACATTCTGTAATATTTACTTTATTTATTTTCAGTGAGGGTACTTTGGTCATTTTCCCAGATTCCATAATATTTATTGCACGTATTTCCAATAAGGGTAATATGGTCATTTTCCCGATAAGGGTGTAATATTTACTTTACTTATTTTCGATAAGGGTAGTCCGTCTCCATAATATTTATTGCATTTTTCCAATAAGGGTATGGTCATTTTCATGGTCATTTATTTCCGCTAAGGGTAATTTACTTTACTTATTTTCAATAAGGGTAGTTTGGTCATTTTCACAGTCTCCATATTATTTATTGCGCTTATTTCCAATAAGGGTAATATGGTCATTTTCACAGTCTGTAATATTTACTATATTTATTTTCAATAAGGGTAGTTTGATCATTTTCAAAGTCTCCATAATATTTATTGCATTTTCCAATAAGGGTAATATGGTCATTTTCACAGTTTGTACGAATTACTTTACCTATTTTCGATATGGTCATTTTCATAGTATGTAATATTTACTTTATTTATTTTCAACAAGGGTAGTTTGGTCATTTTCACAGTCTCCATAATATTTATTGCACTTTTTTTCAATAAGGGTAATATGGTCATTTTCACAGTCTGTAAGAATTACTTTATTTATTTCTACTAAGGGTAGGTTGGTCATTTTCATAGTCTCGATAATATTTATTGCACTTATTTACAATAAGGGTAATATAGTAATTTTCACATTCTGTAATATTAATATATTGATTTTTAATAAGGGTAGTTTGGTCATTTTCACAGTCTCCATAATATTTATTGCACTTATTTTCAATAAGGGTAATATGGTCATTTTTACATTCTGTAATATTTCCTTATTTATTTTCAATAAGGGTACTTTGGTCATTTTCACATTCTGTAATATTTACTTTATTTATTTTCAGTAACGGTACTTTGGTCATTTCCCGTTCCCTCGATATTTATTGCACGTATTTCCAATAAGGGTAATATGGTCCTTTCCCCAGTCTGTAATATTTACTTTACTTATTTTCGATAAGGGTAGTCTGGTCATTTTTATAGTCTCCATAATATTGATTGCACTTTTTCCAATAAGGGTAATATGGTCATTTTCACAGTCAGTAAGAATTATTTTACTTATTTTCAATAAGGGTAGTTTGGTCATTTTCACAGTCTCCATTATATTTATTGCGCTTATTTCCAATAAGGGTAATGCGGTCATTTTCACAATCTGTAATTTTTACTATATTTATTTTCAATAAGGGTAGTTTGGTCATTTTCACAGTCTTCATAATATTTATTGCACTTTTTCCAATAAGGGTAATAGGGTCATTTTCATTATTTGCACGAATTACTTTACCTATTTTCGATAAGGGTAGTCCGGTCATTTTCACAGTCTCCATAATATTTAGTGCACTTATTTCCAAAAAGGACAATATGGTCACTTTCACAGTCTGTAATATTTTTTTTTTTTTTTTTTTGATAAGTGTATTCTGGTCATTTTTCACAGTCTTCATAATATTTATAGCACTTTTTCCAATAAGGGTAATATGGTCATTTTCACAGTCTGTAAGAATAACTTTATTTATTTCCGCTAAGGGTAGTTTGGTCATTTTCACAGTCTCGATAATATTTATTGCACTTATTTCCAATAAAAGTAATATAGTAATTTTCACATTCTGTAATATTTAATATATTGATTTTCAATAAGGGTAGTTTGGTCATTTTCACAGTCTCCATAATATTTACTGCACTTATTTTCAATAAGGGTAATATGGTCATTTTCACAGTCTCCATAATATTTACTTTATTTATTTTCAATAAGGTACTTTGGTCATTTTCACATTCTGTAATATTTACTTTATTTATTTTCAATGAGGGTACTTTGGTCATTTTCCCAGACTCCATAATATTTATTGCACGTATTTCCAATAAGGGTAATATGGTCATTTTCCCAGTCTGTAATATTTACTTTACTTATTTTCGATAAGGGTAGTCTGGTCATTTTAATATTTATTGCACTTTTTCCAATAAGGGTAATATGGTCATTTTCAATTACTTTACTTTACTTATTTTCAATAAGGGTAGTTTGGTCATTTTCACAATCTCCATATTATTTATTGCCCATTTCCATTATTTGGTCATTTTCACTTATTTCCAATAAGGGTAATATGGTCATTTTCACAGTCTGTAATATTTACTATATTTATTTTCAATAAGGGTAGTTTGATCATTTTCAAAGTCTCCATAATATTTATTGCATTTTCCAATAAGGGTAATATGGTCATTTTCACAGTTTGTACGAATTACTTTACCTATTTTCGATATGGTCATTTTCATAGTATGTAATATTTACTTTATTTATTTTCAATAAGGGTAGTTTGGTCATTTTCACAGTCTCCATAATATTTATTCTATTTATTTCCAATAAGGGTAATATGGTCATTTTCACAATCTGTAAGAATTACTTTATTTATTTCTGATAAGGGTAGTCTGGTCATTTACACAGTCTTTATAATATTTATAGCACTTATTTCCAATAAGGGTAATATGGTCATTTTCACAGTATGTAGTATTTACTTTATTTATTTTCAATAAGGGTAGTTTGGTCATTTTCACAATATCCATAATATTTATTGCACTTATTTCTAATAAGGGTAATATGGTCATTTTCAAAGTGTGTAATATTACTTTACTTATTTTCAATATTTCATTTTCATATAATATTAATTCAACTAAATTCCAACAAGGAAAATATGGTCATTTTCACAGTCTATAATATTTACTTTATTTATTTTCGATAAGGGTAGTTTGGTCATTTTGACAGTATCCATAATATTAATTGCACTATTTCTAATAAGGGTAATATGGTCATTTTTCCAGTCTGTAATATTTACTTTACTTATTACACTTAATTGGGTAGTCTGGTTATTTTCATAGTCTCCATAATATTTATTGCACTTATTTCCAATAAGGGTAATATGGTCTTTTTCAAAGTGTGTAATATTTACTTTACTTATTTTCAATAAGGGTAGTTTGGTCATTTTCACAGTCTCCATAAAAATTATTGCAGTTATTTCCAATAAGGGTAATATGGTCATTTTCACAATCCATAATATTTACTTTATTTTTTTCAATAAGGGTATTCTGGTCATTTTCATAGTCTATAAAATATTTATTGCATTTATTTCCAGTAAGGGTAATATGGTCATTTTCACGGTCTTCTGAATTTTTGTTGCACTTATTCCGATAAGGGTAGTATGGTTATTTTCACAGCGTTCGGAAGAAGCAGAAATTTTTGTTGTGGTTTTGTCGAGAAAATCGAAAGAAAATGTTGGTATTTGTCTAAGTCAAATGTCCAACAAAGTCATGACTTGTTGACTTGGTCTTGATCCTTTTTTCTAATATTAAGAAAATTAAAAAATAAATTAAAATTAAATTTTGATATTTAGAAATTAAATAAAATTGTTATTTTGTATAACTGTTTCGAAAGTAGTGACAACCAAAATTCTAAGAGTGATTAATTCGGGGTTGTTTTAGATGTGGTGGAATTTTTGGGTGGAAATATCATTTTTGAATATAATTGTGATTGTCTGGATAATTGTCAACAAATATAATTGTGACTAGTAAAAAAGTTAAATAATCAGATTTATTATCACGATTACAAAATTTAGCAACAGTTATAATTGTTGTAGGACTTATCACAGGTGTATCAGTGACTGAAAAATAAACTGTGACAGGTTACACTGTTAGAAAATCCAGGAAATGGTGTAGTGGTGGCATTGTAATTTATCGGTTTTGGTTTCAAATGAACTAGATATGAATATGAATATATTAGTTTCACAGAAAAATAGTTATAAATTTCCAGTATCAGAATTTGATTTGTGAATATCGTTACCTGCAAAATTTCTGGTGCAGATTGGCTGAACTTGACAATCTAACTAAATATGACAAAGCTAAAACCATAAATAGTAGTGTAAGTTATGGACAAACCTCTCACTACTATGATTTCTGAAATTTCGAAAAACACATACACACATGCTGGATGAGTTTTATGAAGTGGTTTCCTATAATGGTTTTCTTATTCATTAACAGGACTAAAAACACAGTTATTTCTTCGGGTAGTAACCTAGCGCACTAACAAAGATGACACTTTATGTGGGTTAAGTTTAATCAGATGTGTGAACTGATACATTTTCAATTTAGAACTACAAAGATGATGTGAAATCAATCACAATTTTTCATGGATGCTCATTCAATTTAGAAAGTAAATATTGTTCCCACTGTTGCTGGGGAAGGTGTCACAACTTGGAGAAGAAAGTGGTCTTGGGACATGGGTAGTCAGTGGTCTTAAAATTTTGACCTTGCTACATTCGGGAAAATGGGAGAATGTCCAATCTTGGGACACGGCGTGGAACAATCTAAGCTGGTGAGAGGGAAATGACTCTAGCATTGGGATTGGTAACGGGTGAAGAGGGGAATGATCAAAGGCCTAGATTTGTTGTCCCAGAATTGGACCATATTAGTTGTCCTAATTCTAGAGTATTCCTTAAAATTTCTTTATGACTCGGCTTGGACAAGTTTTTTGTCATCATTAGCAGGAAATAGCACTTTATAGTACTCAGGTTCTACGATACTGATTAGGCCTACATAATTCATAGTACTATTTTATTAGTATAATTTTTGCAAGTGGCAACAGTTGGTTTTTAGACATTGATCAGCCAAAGCAATGACATATTGGGAATCACAATATAATTCATGCTGCTAGTTGGTATAGTGGCGAAAATGCTTTATAATACATATAAAATACCCAGATTAATTGGGGTATACCAAATTTCAAGGGGACATGGTGTGTCATTATTAAAAAGGGTAATTTTACTTAAATATCATTGAACTAATTACATATTAAAAATAAACTCATTTCTTAATTTCATTAACCCTAAAATTAAAAAACTAACCAACTGTTAATCTTCACTTCTTCTTCTTCATCTTCATCTTCCATCAACCAAAGTCATATAAAAATCTTCAACTTTGATTTTCCAAAAAAAATTGTTGACTCTACAAGCGAAAAGAAGACTATAAATGATGTTTAAACTCAAACCAATCATTGTGTTGTGCGATTTGATTGTTATATTAGGTTAGAAATCAAAAATTATGATTTCTGTGTTTTTGGTCGGAAAGGTCGTAACATGCATATCTTGCCGACTTTTCATAACAGCCATGGCGACGATGACTGTAAATTTTTTCAACAGCAGGCATGGTATTTTTTGAATACCTTGCCGGACAAATACAGTCGGAAGGTTATTTCTTAAATACCTTGCCGACCAAAAAACAGCCGGAAGGGTATTTTTTAAATACCTTGCCGACCAATATTTTTTTCAGCAGCCGACGGGTTTTTTGTTGTAGACCTTGCCGACTAATATTTTTCAATAGCCATATCTTGTGTGTAAAAAAAATAAAGTCGGCATGTTCTTCATTTAAATACCTTGCCGGCCAAAAAATGGTTGGCTTTTTCTTCATCCAAGGACCATGCCGGCTAAACCCGGTCAACATCTTATTCAAACGTATACCATGCCGGCAAAATATAGCCGATACCTTATTCAAACATCGACCTTGCCGACCTATCACATTTTTGAAAACCAATTTTTTTGATCTTAATCGAACTCATAAGACGGATTAAAGGTTTAACCTGCTGAATTTTCAATTTCAAAATTTTAATCTAAACTTAATTAATTAACCTAATTAGTCTTTTAGTGTTAATTAAACAAGGACATTTTTGCCATTTTGAAAATATTTGGTTAAGGGGTGACCTCTTTTACTTCAAAATGACCATATTTTGTCTCATTTGGTATACCCCAATTAATTTGGGTATACCCCAGTCAAGCCAGGATAAAATAGTTAGGCTCCAACAATAATGTCCACCACATAAACAAAAAAAAATAAAGAAACAAAATTCTCCTAATCGTATTTTTTTTACTTTTTGGAAGTAGTGGCATAATGACTGCGCTGATGACAGTTAGAACAATAAATTTCCAATAAGGGTAACATGGTCATTTTTACAGTCTGTAATATTTAATTTACTTATTTCCGATAAGGTAGTCTGGTCATTTTCACAGTCTCTTTAATATTTATTGCACTTCTTTCCAGTAAGGGTAATATGGTCATTTTCAAAGTGTGCAATATTTACTTTACTTATTTTCGATAAGGGTAGTCTGGTCATTTTCACAATCTCCATAATATTTATTCCACTTATTTCCAACAAGGGTATTATGGTCATTTTCACAATATTTTCGATAAGGGTAGTCTGGTCATTTTCAAAGTCTCCATAATATTTATGGCACTTATTTCCAAAAAGGGTAATATTGTCATTTTCACAGTATGTAATATTTACTTTATTTTTTTTCAATAAGGGTAGTCTGGTCATTTTCACAGTCTCCATAATATTTATTGCACTTATTTTCGATATGGGTAGTCTGGTCATTTTCACAGTCTCCATAATATTTATTGCACTTATTTCCAATAAGGGTAATATAGTCATTTTCACAGTCCGTAATATTTATTTATTTGTATTTTTCAATAAGGGTATTCTGGTCGAATTCACAATCTCAATAATATTTATTAATGCACTTATTTTGACTAAGGGTAATATGGTCATTTTCATAGTCTTCGAAAATTTTATTGCACTTATTCCAATAAGGGTAGTCTGGTCGTTTTCACAGTCTTCGAAAGAAGAAAATATTTTGATTGTGGTTTTGTCGACAAAATCGAGAGAAAATGTTGGTATTTGTCCAAGTTAAATTTCCTACAAAGTCATGACTTGTTGACTTGGTCTTGATCGTGTTTTCTAATATTAAGAAAAATAAAAAAATCAAGTGTGTGGGTCCACATTATATAAATTAGCAAGTTGGTCCCGAGTCGGGTATACATTATGAACATAATGTGAAGCATGGTATACATTCTAAATTATACTCCCTCCGTCCTAAATTATTAGTCCGCTTTGACTAAGTCAAGATATTAAGGAGACCGAATAAATGTACAAAACTACCCCTATTAAATGATTTATTATTACTAAAATTAAAAGGAGTATATGGAGTATGTAAGAAAAATACATTGGTATTTATAATATTTATAGAAATATTTAAATAGAAGATAAAAATAAAAATCTTTATGGATTGATTTATTATATTTGTTTCCTATATTGAGGAAGATATCATTTAATATTTAGATTGGTGATATTTAAAATAATTTTATAATTGTAAAAGTTTGAAGGATATATTTGAGAGTTTGACTAAAAAATATGTCTATAAACAGAAGCTGGACAGTATTTTAGGACAGACGAAAATAGAATAGAGGACAAAAATTTTAGGACAGAGGGAGTACCTTATTGTGAACACAATGTTAAGCATTGGGTATACATTCCAAATTATACCTTACTGTGAACACAATGGAAAACATTGGGTATTCATTACAAATTATACCTTATTGTGAACACAATGAAAAATAGTGGGTATACATTCCAAATTATACCTTATTGTGAACACAATGGAAAACATTGGGTGCACATTACAAATTATACCTTATTGTGAACACAATGGAAAACATTGAGTACACATTCTTATTATTCACTAAAATAAAAACTGATCTTATTGTGAACAGAATGGAACAGTGGGTACACATTCCAAATTAATCTTTATTGTGAACACAATATAAACCCATTGGGTACACATTATTCTAAATATAAAAAGATTTTTTTGTATTGTGCACCCAATGTTCAACAATGAGAACACATTTCATCAATTAAAATATTAATTAAGATGACACTATTTCTAAAAAAGTTTCCAAATAATACTAAAAAAATAGAATGTGCAGGACTTAATGGTCATAACAATTTTAATTCAAGGGTAAAATAGGAAAAATAATTCCAAAAAACATTTTTAGGAATTTATAAAAAAGTGAACATTTTTGGTAAATGCAATTCCAAAAACAACACTTTAGGGCATTGACCCGCTTGGGGAACCTGAGGAGCTAAATGCGATTAAACTCCTTCTGAAGTATGTTGGAAATCTTGAGACCATAACCGTTGTAGCTGATCACACGCTGTCCAAAGATCATGAGGAACTAATAAATGTGATGAAGTTGTTACTAATGATTCCAAGACCTGCAAATTGTGTGATTAAGTTCTTGACGAGCTCTTAAAACGCTTAACAATGCTTTCAGCATGTCAATGTCTAAAGATCAGGATGATTCAAGAAATACCCTGTGAGTGTTTACAAATATTTTCATTTTTTTTTTCTGGAATATACTGGTTAGTGTAATTTCCTGAACAATCAAGGATAGGGTAGTCAGTAGTAACTGCTGAAATGCTTTGATTCTTTGACATTCCTATCTAAAATTGTATAATTTGCAGTTTCTTACTGTCCTGCTTATTAGTAAAAATGAACTTATATGAGTTGTCTTGACTATCTCTAGTTATTTCCTTCACATATGGACCTAATTTTCTGTACTCACAACATCCAGCTTTCTAATAACATATTGCTATAACTCTAAAGTCTTACCCTTTGTAACAAATCTTTCAATCTTGCACTGCAAATACACGGAATGGATACGGGAGCACATGTATGTTGGACTAAGTTAAGTGTTGAGCTTTCGTGATTTAATCCTGTATTGAAGAACAAGAAGTTCCCCAAATGTCTATGATTCTTTGATCTGACAAACACGAGGGATCCTTGAAACTTCGTATGACACACAAGATGAGATAGCCAAAGAGTAATCTCACTCTCATATAGCAGTGATTTTAAAGTTATTGCATAACATAATACTACTGTGACATCACTGACATGAGTAGGTCTCCCAAAGTAATAGTCTCAAAGGACTTTGGCGAAGATGAATTGCTCTGGGCTGATGATGATAGCTCAGCTGATACTTCTTCCATAGTTGGACGAGTAAGTGGATCACCACGTAAACATGTAAGTCCAACTTTCGCAGTACACAATATTTCATCCTGAACAACTTCCGGTGGCACCCCAATGCATTGGTCTAAGATGTCGCTAAACCTTATGTTTTTCCCCACATTATTACTCGAAGACATAGATGAAGAATCAATTTGCGAGAGTAATGTGATGATTTCAGATGGATGCCTTCCCATTAGTACTTCTAGTATGATCACCCCAAAGCTATAAACATCACACTTTTCGGTCACCTTCATTGTATATGCAAGCTCTGTCACAAAATTGATAAACAAAACAAAAAAAATGGGTGTGAAATTTATTTATTAATTTCAGAAAAATGGGTAAAAGCTTCAGTTGGATTATATACCTGGAGCGACATATCCGTACGTCCCTGCAAGTGACGTCCAATTTGATGAATCTGGTTTCAAAATCCTTGCCGTACCAAAATCAGAAACTCGAGCTTCGTATTCAGAGTCCAACAAAATGTTGTTGCTAGATATGTCTCTGTGAACTATTGCTGGAATGCAATCATGGTGCATGTAAGCAAGTGCATTAGCTGTTCCCTTGATGAATTTTATCCTCTTTATCCAATCGAACTCCATCGCTCGTTCCCCATCGCACAAAATATCTTTCAAACTTCCCCTTTCCACAAACTCATAAACCAAAAATGAGATTCTTCGTTCAAGATTAGAACAGAAACCAAAAAGTTTCACGATGTCCGGTGTCGAATTTCGGTTAATGCCTGAACTTCACGTTCGAAAGACTTAAGATCAGCTATCTCACAGTCTTCATTTGACGAATTAAGTTTCTTTACAGCAACAACCTGACCAGTTGATAACTCTGCTTTGTAAACACTTCCATATCCTCCAGTTCCAATACAGTATTTGGTATCAAAATCTTCAGTTGCTTCATTTATGTCTTCAAACACTATTTTCCCATCGTAATTCCAAATCGAAAATAAATTTCTTCCGGTGTTGATAGCTGTAACTTGATCCATAGGTGCGTAGTTTCTTACAGATCTTTTTCGAAGACGAAACCAAATGGCAAAGAATATGAATAAAAGAAATAACGACCCGAACAAAGGAAGTAGGATTATTAGAACAAGTTTACTATGCCTGGCCGTTTTTCTTCCAATAGTAACAACCGAGGAATTACATGGTTTTAGTCCTCGAGAAGTATTACCACATAACCCTTGGTTGTGCTTCAATGCATCGACAGGAGCATCTTGAAAGGCCTTGGTGTTCGGAAGAGGGCCACTCAATTTGTTATACGAAACATCGACAGTTGTCAAGCTGAGCATTTGATCAAATGAATATGGAATTGAGCCGGAAAGCCTGTTGTGGGACAAATTTAGTGTTTGCAGTTTGCTTAGTTTTCCGAAATCTGAAGGTATCTCTCCACTCAACTCATTATAACTAAGATCTAATAAAATCTGTAATGACTCCAAGTTTCCGATTTGTGGTGGAATTCTATCATTAAAATTGTTTGTGCTCAAATTCATATATAGTAACTTTGAACACTCCCCTAATTGTTTGGGTATTGATCCGATGAGTTTATTTTTTGATAGATCGAGATGTTGTAGGTTGGATAACATTCCGATTTGCGAAGACAACCTACCAGAAAGCTGGTTATTCCTCAAATGTAACACGATTAATGAAGACAAGTTGAACAACTCATTCGGAATTTTCCCTACCAAATAATTTGAATGCAGATAAAGTTCAGCTAAAATCTTCAACTTGCCCATTTCAGATGGTATTCTACCTGTGATTTTGTTCCCAGAGAAAGAGAGCATTGTCAAATATTGGCAATCCCCCCAGTCTTTTGAGATTTCTCCATACAACATATTATTACTCACAACAAATCTCTCCAGATATGGATATACGTGAAATGCCTCCGTTACATTATCAACCAGTTCATTATCTTCAAGCCCGAGAAGTCTAAGGCTGGTGCAATTTCTAAGGCTTCTTGGTATAGGACCCGTGAAATGGTTTTTTCCTACCACAAACTCTTCAAGTGATCGAGATACGTTTTGGGGTATAAAGCCAGAAAACTTGTTGACCATCAAACTCAACGCTTTTAACTGTGTTAGGTTATGGATTCCTATTGGTAATGAGCCAGTTAGTTGATTTCCACCAAGATATAAAATAGTTAACTTTTTCAAGTTACCAACGGAAGCAGGGATCGAACCAGAAAGGTTATTAATGTTCAAATATAAGCCTGTAAGAGAGGCTAGCCTTCCTATATCTTTAGGAATGAAACCAGAGAGTTGATTTTCTGAAAGGATTAGATTCTGTAGGCTAGTCAAATTGGTTAAAGAAGCAGGGACTGAACCATTGAGATTGTTTTTGGACAAATAAAAGATAACAAGAGATCTTAGCCTTCCTATATCTCGAGGTATGATGCCAGAAAGGTCATTATCGAAAAGTGATAAAGAGGTCAAGCTGGTTAAATTGCATATTGAAGTAGGGATTGGACCGATGAGTTTGTTTGTGGACAAATCAAAGATGGTAAGAGAGTGTAGCCTTCCTAAATCTTGAGGAATGATTCCAGAGAGTTGGTTATTCCAAAGGTAAAGTTCTTCTAAGCTAGTCAAATCGGTTAAAGAAGCAGGTATTGAACCATTGAGATTGTTTTTGTACAAAGCTAAGCTAGTAAGAGATCTTAGCCTTCCTATATCTCGAGGTATGATGCCAGAAAGGTTATTTTGGAAAAGGGAAAGACTTTGCAACCTAGTCAGATTGATTAAAGAAGTGGGTAGTGAACCACTGAGATTATTGTAGGACGAATCAAAGAAGGTTATAAAACTTAGCCTTCCGATATCTCGAGGAATGATACCTGAGATTTGATTTGAATGGATCGATAATCTAGTCAATTTAGTTAGATTGCATATAGAAATAGGCAATAAACCGGTCAGATTGTTCATGTACAACCTTAGATAAGTGAGAAAATATAAATTGCCTATTTCTTTGGGGATGGATCCCGTAATTTGATTTTCAGAAAGATCTAACAAACGCAGATTTGTGAGAGATCCTATTTCTGGTGGAATACGTCCATTAAATTCATTGACAGAAAGATCTACGTGGGTGAGTTTTTGAAGACTGCTAATTTGGGACGGAATGGCTCCGAAGAGTAGGTTCAGTCTCAAGTTAAGACTAACAAAGTTGGGGAAAGATGAGAAGTTGAAACTATGTAACGTACCTTGTAAACCCAAATTTGCTGCATTCAGTTCAACAACGCTTCCCTTGTTGTTACAACGGATTCCATACCATTTGCATGGAGTCGTCGTATTCACAGTAGAATTCATCTTCCAAGAAGAGAGGATGGAAATATTTTGGTTTACAAGGGTAGATTTCCATTCCAAAAGAGCATCTACTTCTTGTGCTACTACTTGACGAAAGTGTTGTTTATTATGTGTTGAAGAAAAAGAAGAACTATAGGCAACACTGTAAAATGAAACTAACAGGATTGCCAATAGTACTAGTAATGTATGAGTTGAAACTTTTATTTGTTGGGACATTTTGAAAGAAGAAGAGTTCTGGGTTTTAGGTGATGATTAACGAATTCAGTTGAAGGGCTTCTTATAACAAGATATTGTTTTGTTTGATTCAGAAGACTTTGTTAATTAATTTTCAGTCAATGAATGATTTGAATGGGGATATATGCTTTTTGTGGTGGAGTCCTATCTTAGGAGTAAATTATTCCATGACAACTCAGTCTGTTGCTTAAAATTAAATGGCGAGATGGGCCAATTTACGGACACCTACCAGGAATATTACTCTTCGATGGGACTAGACATTCCCTTCCAGTCAAGTTTTGTCCCTTGCACATGAAAACATTTCTAGTGGTCGATTGTAATTTGGTCAGTGTGAACCCTGGCAGTGACCATCACTCACTATCTACTGCAACTATTACTTCTGGACTCTGTCAGAAGTTGATAAAGAACGGGAAAATGTCGTACAGTTTGATTCACATGACCATTGTGAATTAAATGAATATTTTTATTATATGAAAGGAAGTTACATAGTAGGCAAGCGAGCAACAAGCTCTGCCCCTATCCCCTTTTGAATAGCAAAACCTATTCTATTAAAAATAAAATATCGTGAACCAGGAGTCATGATATTGTTGTGCATGACTTTTTGGACCCTCTTGAGTAGTCCAATTGCTTCTGGAGCCAAATAACCAAAAGTATCAAAAGCAAAGGGGACGAAAGCATGCCCATTGTCAACACACGCTTTCTCATGCTTTGATATCTTACATGAGGCAGCCCTTAGGGCTGCTTGCCCGACTGTAAAGGTGCCATGTCCAATGCCTACCAAAGGAGATACCCCAATGAGGTCAAAACATGTGTGTTTTCCATTAGCCCATCCAAAAATAAGAACATTTGCTGGTCTTAGTGTCGATCTCGCTTCAACTGGGTCTGTCAGGAAATTCACAGGTGCTTCTTTCTTTTCCGAAATGCCATCCCTCCACAATACATCATACAAGATATCCCTCACATGATCATGTCTATATTTAAAACCAGGGTCTACTTTACAATGAAATGCATGTTCACCATATGAGTCCAAGCATCCTGTGATGCAAGCAGGGCAGCGAGAGTCAGAGGGATAAATAGGGATCATTGACCTGTATTTGAGGATAGAACGGTAATCCAAAGGAGACATCTTCTGTCCAAGCCCCTCAATCGGAATAGCCAGAAGAAAATCTTGGGCATGTGTTGCTTCCAAACAACCAAAAACCGCTTTTTGTCTCTCCGTTAGCATGTAAACTCTATCAATGTCCTTAACCGCTTTACCAAAAAGAGCACTCGCCAGGGTGCTTTGTGTTTTAGTGGGGGCGTTGTCTTTATTGGTGAAGTTGTTAAGATCAAAATCAGGAAGAGTTACATGTAACGTTTCCAAAGCCTTACTAAAATTGTCATCCATACCTTCCACACCACTGCTCCTCAATATGTGATCCTGTAACCCCAAAGATTGCACACGCGAAGCCAAAAAATCATATTCAGACGCCTCCCTAGCAGTGTAAAGGCCAAGACCTCCATATCTAATAGGTAGAGTAGATAGTCTCCACTGCAGCTCTCCAAAGAAAGTTCCCCCACAAACCACAATTCCTTCCACCACTTCTCGCAAGCCTCTATCAAATATATCTACAACCTCCATAATATAGTCTGAATGACAAATACGAAGGCCAAAAAGCAGCTTGGAGATACCCATACATGTTCGTAAAAGCAACAATTCACTTTGAGGATCGTGGATCTTAGATAAAATCTGCATCAAATCCACTGCTTTTTCAGCCCTCTTAATGGCATGGCCCTTCACAAAAACATCGTCGAGGCTAAACGCACCACCCAATAGTTTGACTCCCTTATTTGGTCTTGAGATTTCGACAGGAAACATCCCATCATTTATCCTTCGCCCATCACAAGAAGGACAGAATATTTTAGTTTTCTTAATATTCAATATAAGTCCAAGCGTGGGTCCTTATGTTTTGACAATAGTGAGTTCTTTTGCCACTTCTTCGGTGTCGCCAATAACAGTGCCATCATCAAGATACCAGGCATGTAGGGATAATATGCACTGCTCATTTATTTTAGCTATAAGCTGATGAAGTACCAGAGAAAATAAAAAAGTCCCTAAAGGGTCACCTTGTTGTACTCTTTTACAAGAGTAGATAAAGACGTCCCCCACATATAGCCGTGCAGGTTGACCATACAAGTATTCTACCTAAGGATATATAGATGGACAGAGCTTACGTACCTTAGAAAGCATAGTTGTTCGGTCAACTAGGTTAAAAGCATTGGTGAAATCAGAAGTTAGCATAGAGAGGCTAGCCTCTACAAGATGTTTACTGACAAATCTATTCACATCATGTAGGATTGCCTCAGCACCACCTGAAACACCTACTCCAAACTGGAAATCATGTAGATACACTTCCATGTCCTTGCCAACCCCTTTCATTGCCGCTTTGGACACCAGTCGATGCCAAATTGTCCCAACAAGAATGGGACGGATGCTCTTGTCCGTTTTAAGGAGAGGTGTTAAGGGAGCCGATGCAATGAACTCATCTAGGTTCAGAGGGAATCTCCCACCAAGCAAAAGATTAACAACCCTAGTTATGGTCGTGACCATATCAGTAGCAACAGTTGAGCCTTCCCCACAGAAAGCATCCAACAAATGTTTTGCCTGAAGGCCATCCCTTCCACACGAAGTTCCCATAGGGAATGATTTAATACAACTAAGAATGGTACCTTCTTCGGCCACTAAATGCGTCTCATTCAACGTACATGTTGGTTTCCGTGGAGGCGGAATAGTCGGATGCTTATCCACAAGTGCTTTCCTTGTGTTCTCGTTGTATGGCGCCACCCCGGACGAACTGATGGCTTTAACAGCCGCTGTGAAGTGCCCATCCGCAACCTTGCGCAAACAAGTAGAGATATTGGTGCCAAGCCTGTTGTCTTTCTCGATGTCATCATCTAATCTAACACCACCTGTTGATGGAACCTTTAGAATCTCACGAACAAGCTTTAGAGTACCACTAGGCTCTAAGAATTTGTGTCTGTTGTGTCGCCTTGCGATTACCAGACTTGCATTCAGCTCTACCCTTAGTTCGGAACACTCTCAAAGTGCATCAAGGGAACAACAAAAGCCTGACCTAAGGGAGCTAGGGGTGTTCATGGTCGGTTTGGTTCGGTTTCAAGCCAAACCAAAACCGAAACCAGTACTATCGGTTTTTAAAAATTGAAACCAAACTAATCCATTAACCCTTGGTTCGGTTTCCAAATGGTTCCAGCCGGTTTCGGTTTTCCCAGTGGTTTTTGGTTAACCAATAATTATGTCAAACCAAAAAAAAAATTACACAAATTTACAGAAAAAAATAGTATTGGTTTACAAAAATTTAAAGACAAAAAATAAATAAAAATAATATCAAGAGTAGTTAAAGCTTACTCTAAATCTAGAGATCAAAAGAAGATTTAACTAATTGTAGGCTATACAGTGACATCTCTAATGAAAATTTAATCAATGATTTTTATTTTTTTATTAATATCCGGTTAACTATTGGTTATTGGTTCGGTTTCTCTATCATACCAAAACCAAACCATTAATCTCGGTTTTCATTTTTTCTAAACCAAAACCAACCATTAGTTAATGGCTTGGTTCGGTTTTCCCTTAATCGGTTTGGTTTGGTTCAGGGGAGGAGCCAGCCTAGTGCAAGGGTGTGCACTTGCACCCCCTGCCTAGCTGGCTCCAAAGCCTAATTTACACCCATTTAAAACTATAATCACAAGCCTAATTTTACTAGTTTGCACCCCCTAAAATAATTTGGATACCCCAAAGAAAATTTTTGCACCCCTTGATTAGAAATTTGGCTCCGCCCCTAGTTTGGTTCGGTTTCTCGGTTAACCATTAAACATGAACACCCCTAAAGGGAGCAACTCTACCCTTGCTATTACCAGGCTTGCATTGTGAATGAATTTATTTATTTTTTTCATGTCGGTGCAAACCACGGACTGTCCAGAAGGACCAGAACCAGTGTTTTTGAAACCTCAGCCAGCAGTCTAGGAAAAGGACATGAAACGGAGATGGTCCCTCAACAGTACGAGGAGGATAAGATAACATTAATAACAAGGGCATACAGTTGGATGTCGAAATCCATTGAAAATAACGGAGATGGTCCCTCAATAGTACGAGGAGGAAAATAAGTTCCCCACCTTTGATTCCGAAGACTTTGTTAATTAATTTTCAGCCAGTGAATGATTTGAATGGGGATATATGCTTTTTGTGGTGGTGTCTTATCTATGGAGTAAATTATTCCATGACAACTCAGCCTGTTGCTCAAAGAGCAAAGGGCTAGAAAATTATGCATTCAGTGGAAAAGTCCGAATATAGTCAAACTCTTCTTACACTCCACAACAATGTGCTTTGGAGAATCCGTGGATCGGCCAAGTGAGTTATTCAGGATTTGACCTATTTATCCTCCCTGATTGAGTTAATAGTGCACTGCGGGGTTAGGTCAGAGTTTATATATTACCATCTTCTTTTCCTCTTCTTATTTCTTCTTCCGTTAATCTTGTTTCTTCTTTCATCTTCATCTTATGCAAGGTTAAGGCATCAAATCCAGGTGGTATGAGTATACAATTCCATTTAATTTTTCCTGTTTGATAGCAATTGTTTCTTGTTTAAAATCCTAACCTTTTCAGTTTAAAACCATAATTTCGATCTTCTCATTTAAATTTGAGGGGACTTCATCAAATGCGATCATTTTTCTCGAATTAATTTTCTTTCTTTGGAAACTGAAAGAGAAATTTATCTATTCCTATCGAATTAAATTATATTTTGACGAGGTTAAAATGATATTGTGTTTGTATGATTGTATTGGAAGGAAACTGATGTAATTTTACTAGAAATCCATCCTTCCTTGATTGTTTTCTGGTCTCTGTAGTTAGGTTGTAAAACCCCGTATCAATTGACTATAAGATGCAAGAAATTTGAATTGTAAAATCCCATCCTTGATTGTTTGGTTTTTGGTATGTGTAGTTAGGTTGTAAAATCCCCCATATTATTAAGCCAATCCATTGTATTTTGATTTGTATACTGATATAGTAGATATTTAAAAAATGTTTGTATGAATGGTTAGGTGGTGACGACAACGATGTGGTTAATGTTATTTTCTGGTATGGCAGGAGATTTAGCGATTGGTCAGCCAATGAACCAGGTTCCTAAAAATGTCAAAATCCATATCCGTGGTTGATTTTACTAAGATGGTGTATCCCTTAAGGTGCATGCAAACTCTAGCTCGTGTGCAATCTTAAATTCGCACAAGGAGTATCAAAATATCTGAGGAGAAACAGGCTCTACAGAAGCAACTCCAGCAAAAATATGATAAAGAGCTCGAGACTATGAAGTCTTTTGTAAGATTCCTTCTCTGTCACTGATTTTTAGTCTTTTTGGGTTATGTTTTCTTTCATTTATTGATTTACTTACCCACCTAATTTTGGGTTTCATCTCTAATTTGGTAATGTATCTCTCTCTAGAATAGCCGGTGGGAGATGATTGGGATGTCAACGCGCAATCTAGAGAGCAACTTAAAGCAAAACAGATACACAAACAAGAGGCTGCTATGAGAAGGGAAAGAGCGTTGGCGTATGCTTTCTTTTACCAGGTACTCTTTCCTTGTGCGGTGTTGTATATACTTTTCTTTTCTTTATCAGGTAACTAACATCTCATTTCTCGGGATCAAATGGCACAGGCTTTCACCTTGGTTATGGACTAGATTATGAGAATTACACTAAATATGAATCCTGGTGGGATCAGAGACGTATGAGCATAACTGTACCTTGGATCGGTGTGAGATTGATTGGGGTTAAACTATAGTTCAGACCTAAGTTAGCTTGGAGTAGGCTAGTGTCTGTAGAGGCTTTTTTCTGCATTTGCGGTTTCCTCGTTAACAAAATTTTGGTGTCAGTTTTTTTTTTATTTTCCGCATTATATTGTTTATCTTTATAATTGAAATAATACAGGTTGTGCGTTGAAGATCAATCAGTTAGAATATCCAACCTTTGGTTGTTGATTTACATTTATTGACAATTGGATATTGGTCTTTGGTACCATCCAAGTTATTCCTTGTATTTGATTAAAGACTCGTTGATTTTTATTAGCTTGAGTAAATCAAAACAAGGGAGAGATAATAACTCCTTGAGATATTTCTATCTAGATTGAGTCTAACTGTCTAGTTGATTCTCTAGAAAGAAACACGGAGTCTGTCCATACATATTGCTAATTCAAAATATTGGGTGTGGTTGTTAGACCCCCGCACTACGGGAAAAATAGTAATTTACAACTTTAACTTCACAACTCGTATATTTAAGGTTGTGAAAGGTGGTATGTTTGACAACTTTTGTCAAACAAAAGTTGTCAAAGTATAAAAACGTCCAACTCTTATGACCAAAGTGGAACAAAGAGTCGTGAAGAGAATCAAAATCACAATTTTTTAGTGAAAAGTTTAGTGACCACCTTTAGACTTTAACAACTCATCTCGTTAAGGTAGTGAATAACTATACGACAACACTTATAAGGGTTGTTGAAGATAAAAAATAATGATAAAATGGTGTTTGAGAGATTTGAACACAAGCCTACTAGGTGTTGGCACAAGCCCTGAACCATCCTTCCTTTCTCTCAATATTGGTAGTTTTGTCCTATTTTTTATTATTATTACTATCACAACCCTTATAAGAGTTGTAAAAAAATAAATTGAAAAAAATAAATAAGGCTCAGGCGAGTCGAACCTGAACCTCCTATGTCCAAGTGAGGTATTACAACTATCCTTTCACATTTAGATATATGATTATATTTTACATCTACTTTTATATGTAGGAAAATTTCAAACTGAGCCTTAAAAAAAGACCAACAAATGCGCCACTTTGCATGAAACATACAAGACATTGTTAAATATACACACGGTGTAAACAACATAGCATAGAAAACCAAAGTATAGAATGTAATGTATATAGTGATTTAAATCTACATTCTAGAGTGACAATATAACAAAACAAACCAAACTTAGAAAGATATTAACCTTTACTTTATATATTTTCAATAAGGGTAGTTTGGTCATTTTCACAGTCTCCATAATATTTATTGCACTTATTTCCCAAAGGGTAATATGGTCATTTTCAAAGTATGCAATATTTAATTTACTTATTTTTGATAAGGGTAGTCTGGTCATTTTTCACGGTCTCCATAATATTTATTGCACTTTTTTCCAATAAGGGTAATATGGTCATTTTTCACAGTCTGTAAGAATTACTTTACTTATTTCTGATAAGGGTAGTATGGTCATTTTCACAGTCTCCATAATATTTATTGCACTTTTTTCCAATAAGGGTAATATGGTCATTTTCACAATCGGTAACATTTACTTTACTTATTTCCGATAAGGGTAGTATGGTCATCTTCACTGTCTCCTAATATTTATTCCACTTTTTTCCAATAAGGGTAATATGGTCATTTTCACAGTCTAAAAGAATTACTTTACTTATTTCCGATATGGGTAATTTGGTCATTTTCACAATCTCCATAAGGATAATATGATCATTTTCACAGTTTGTAAGAATTATTGCACTTTTTTCCGATAAGTTTATTTATCATAACGACTCTACATGAAAAAATTAGAGTCGTCATTGCCTTAAATTTTAACCATAACGACTCTTGTCAATTTTGTAATAGAAATAAACTTCAATCAATAAATGTTATTAAAGTCGTCATAATTCAATATTTTAATCATAACGACTTCTAAATTTTAAAACTGATATTGATCATAAAAAGTCGTCACTTTTTAATTTATGGAAGATGACGACTCTTTAAAGTCGTCATTATATGAATTTAAAGAGTGAGGATTTTTCATGATAATTTGTTGACAGGACGAAAAGTCGTCATAGTCGTAATTCAATACCATGACGACTTTTCGTATAAATCTGGGAAAATAAAAATAAAGTTTTTATTTTATTTTTATTAAACCCTAATTAAATTAGAATTAACACTAATTAAATAAAATTATCTCTAATGAAAGAATGACAGATTAGCAATTACATAAAATATTTGGATAAGCGGTTTTCAAAATTAGGTTTAGGGTGACCTTTTTTATCCTCTAGTGTGAGGCCCAAGTTATTTCTTGGGGTCCCCAATTAAGCGACTTATTTATCTATACAATATCCTCTCTCACTTGAAACAAAGTTTTTTTTTTCCTCTGAAGTTTCCTTCTTATCTTATTCAAAATCTTACTAGTTGATTACACTGTCAAAGATTAATGTTCGAAGTATTTAGGATAGATAGATTCTTAGATTTTTTTTTATTTTTTTTTAGGTTAATTGTATTAGAAAGAAAGTAGCCAATATAAATAAAAAATAAAATTCTTAAACTTGGACCATCTTGCAGCCCAAAATTTTAATATGTTTAAATCTAGTTTCTTGAACCAAATTTTTAATCTTGTGTATAATATTTTTTGATAGATTTGGTCTCATTCCATTCACTATCAAGCTAGATTTAAGCCATAATTCTTAACTTTAAATATTGGAATTGTTGCTCATTTTGAACCGCATCTCATCTGTTTCACTCCCAGGAAATGTATGAAGGAAAGAGGGAAAAGAAGTTTTTTGTTCTATCTCTTTTTTGAAGGGGATGAGAAAAGAACAAGCTATTGAAAAATTTTGATAATCTAAACCGTTGTTTTACACTGTTGGAAAAAAAATCCTAAGAGAAAAGTAGAGAGAAAAATTATCAAGTTTGAAAATTATGCTCAATTTTGGTAGAAATCTAGAGTTTAATACGAGAAATGTATCCAAAACATATAACACCGCCCTCTACCACTTTGAAATTTATGCTCATTTTTGGTAGAAATCTAGAGTTTAATATGAGGACCATATTTTCAAAATGTTAGGTTGAAATACATTGTCATTTGGACTCTAAAGAAAAATTGGTTCAATCTTGTATGGATAATGTACATATAAGTAAATCGATGGATCCTCCCTCTTTGGAGTAATTTTCTAAGAGAGTGTCTTATCTAGACGTCCACCCGGACCTTCGCTTTAAAAAATTATACTAAATATGGTTTTGATAGGGAAATGGTGGTAATTGAGCCATGATTTTATTCAAGTACGACCGCGACCACTGGGGTCAAATTAAAAGAGGTATGTTAGTCACATGTTATATGTTGGCCGTCCCTGAGATTTTGCGGCTCCGAAGCGGCAGTAAAGTTGTTGCCCCATTTAACAGTTCTTAAATCACGGCCTAGTTCACCAACCGTACTCACATTTATACATTGTTACAGTAGTTCCATTTTCCAATATATCCAAGTTCTTGAGTTCAATCAGAAATGCTGAATTTCAAAGTGAAACTACTCATATTATAACAACCAAAACGTAATTCGTGATGTCAAGACCAAGCGGTAGTGACCAAATGCACTACTGAGCTCATACGGAAAGATTAAATATTCTGAAAGGAGTAAAGCCATATTTCTTATTAATCAACTAGTAACTAGATTACTGCTACAGCAGTGAAGGCCGACCAAAGAAAAATAATACAACTGAAAACTACCACAGCAGTGAAGGCCGACCAAAGAAAAATAATACAACTGAAAACTACCAAGTGATATTTGTAAAAGTGAAGAAAACAAAAGTGGTACCCTTGAAATTGTTTTCATCTCTCCTCTTCTCGGAGCCTTTCTGGAAGCTCCTTGGGTTCGCTGATTTTATCAATTCTTTTGCAAGTGAACATGCACAAATGTCATTATAAGAACTTGGATATCAATCTTCTTTTTATTGGCTGAGAAACACACCATTCAATTGGGATATCAATCAAGAAACAAATGTCAATACATTTCTTTAAAGTCTCACCAGACACTTGGTCCACAAAAATATTGCTTACAAAAAAATACTTAGACACATGCCTACTCTTTTTGAAACGCAATATTTAATGGTGACCTCTTCCAATATATGCATAACTAAAGGAATATTACCCCTTCGGTTTTAACATATTAAGCTGGTTTTATATGTAAAAAGAGAACATATCTTACGAGTAAAGGTGCCTCCAATATATGCAGAGCTTATACAAAAATCAGTTTCTGGGCCTTTGGCGGTCGACTACCCTGAGCAAAACGAACTGAAAGCCAATTTGTAAGGTAAATTATGCCAATGAGTTTCCATGAAACCTACATTTGCATTTAACAATTTACTTTAATTTTTAATGATCGTAATGTATCACGTGGAGCTATGAGAAATTTCACAAAATTGGTCAAAAAGACCAAAACAAAAAATTCCTGGGTGAAATAGATTCTTAGCTTTAGATACTGTTTATATTGCCAAAAAACAGAAAAATATTGTTCATTTAGCCAAAATGCATATTTCACCCAGAATTTTGTTTATTAATTAACTTGAATGGACCAATATGTCGTTGTCTTCTTTAAGTTTTGGGTGAAAAAGACTCTCGATCTAAAGAAGAACATGCTTATTCTTCCTCAAACATATTTTCTTTCTTTTCCCCCAACAAGACCAGATCTAATCACGGTCACTATTACGGCAATTGATAAAACCATCGTTTATAAGTTATAATTCGGAAAAACAACCACCGCCACTGCAACCACCGGCAGAAAGGTACATGTAACCTAATAATTAATCGATTATGCGAATGAGAAAATGGGTTTTTCGTAATGCTTTATTTTTCATGAGATTCCAAACTTAAATTTTATGAGATTGATTACTGACTCCTGTTTAATTGGGTGATATGGCCCGTTATCTTGGTTCTCTCTCAAGAAGGATTTACATACGGTCTGTTGAATACTAAATTTTGTGTTATTTTTGTATGGATGCATAATTTCCGTGTACATAAGAGTGTCACTCATGCATACAGAACTGCAGCTAGAGTAAACTGTTTTCCGTGTACATAAGAGTGTCACCTGATATCAGAATTTGATTTCAATTTGGGTTAGAATATTTCTTACAGATTTTTTTTTTTTTTGAAAGAAATTTCAGATTTTTCTAATAATTGATATTACTATTCATGTATTCAAATAAAGAGTGTCACAAGTCTGATAATAGCAAAACCTATCCTATTAAAAATAAAATCTCGTGAGCCAGGGGTCATTTGATTTCAATTTGGGTTAGAATATTTCAACACATGCTTTCTCATGCTTCGATATCTTACCCGATGAGGAGATACCGGTGAGGTCAACACATGTGTGTTTCCCATTAGCCCATCCAAAAATAAGAACATCACTGGTCTTAGTGTCGATCTCCTTCAAGTGGGTCTGTCAGAAATGCACAGTGCTTCTTTCTTTGCCGAAATGCCAGACCTCCACAAGACATCATACAAAATATCCCTCACATGATCATGTCTATATTTATAACCAGGGTCTACTTTACAATGAACTGCATGTTCACCATATGAATCCAAGCAACCCGTGATGCAAGCAAAAGGCGGCCGAGAGTCGAGGGATAAAGCGGGATCATTAACCTGTATTTGAGGATAGACCGGTACTCCAAAGGAGACATCTTCTGCCCTAGCCCCTCAATCGGAATAGCCAGAAGAAAATCTTGGGCATGTGCTGCTTGCAAACAACCAAAAACCGCTTTCTGTCTCTCCGTTAGCATGTAAACTCTATCAATGTCCTTAACCACTTTACAAAAAAGAGCACTCGCCAGATGCTTTGTGCTTTAGGGGGGGGCGTTGTCTTTATTGGTGAAGTTGTTAAGATCAAAATCAGGAAGAGTCACTTGTAACGTTTCCAAAGCCTTATTAAAATTATCATCCATACCGTCCACACCACTACTCCTCAATATGTGATCCTGTAATCCCCAAGATTGCACACGTGAAGCCACAAAAACATACTCGATGCCTCCCTAGCAGTATAAAGTCCAAGACCTCCATATCCGATAGGTAGAGTAGATAGTCTCCACCGAAGCTCTCCAAAGAACGGTCCCCGCACACCACGATGCCTTCCACCACTTCTCGCAAGCCTCTATCAAATATATCTACCGCCTCCATAATATAGTCTGGGTGACAAATACGAAGGCCAAAAAGAAGCTTGGAGATACCCATACACGTTCGTAAAAGCAGCAATTCACTTTGAGGATCATGGAGCTTGGATAAAAAAAATGTGCGTCTGCCGGGAGTCGAACCCGGGTCTATTGCTTGGAAGGCAATTATTCTTACAGATGAATTCCAATTTCGTGGTTTGATTTTTAGGTATATGTTGATGAAGTAAGGGATTATGTAGTGATGGATTAGGAGGTTGTTACTGATACTTATGTATTTGGAGGTATCAGGTGGGTTGTCTTTGATTAGGCCATGATGATAAAAAATGGTTTTGAGTGATTATTTTATTTTGTGCTTCAAACCTTGATCAATTTGACCTATTAAGGTTTAGTGATAATATTACTTTTCAATTCAATTGATTTGATTGTTGATAGAATTGATTTTTAGGGTTTTTATTGTTGTATGTGAACTGATTTAGTATAATATCATCATGTTTGTTTTCTTCTAATGTTTTTGTATTCAATTTGATCAACATTGAACATCTTTGTGTTGTTTGTGAACTGTTCCGATGTTTGCAGTAACTAGGATTGGAATTGAACATTGAACATCTTTGTTTTTGCATTTTCCAGTTTTTTAAAGAAGGATAAAACTAGCTTCATCCTATATTTTTAGTCAGCATGTTTATTTAATTTGGTTTTGTCTTTGTTTTTTAACTGAGCAGCATGTACAAATGGATGGTGAACCGGAGGTTTGAGATAATGGTTTTTGGTAGTTGCAGGCAAGACTGAATGTGGTGGTTAGCATGGAAATGGATAAGGCAGAAGTGTTGCTGCTGATTGATACTGTTGCAGCTGAGATGAGTTATGAAGAATGCAGGTTTGACATGCTGGTGCCAGGGAAAGGAAGCTATGATGTTAGTATTGATAGTGCTTCAAGTGGCCTAGCTGAGATGAAGTTACATTTTAACTGAAGCTTCACAAATGGCTAGTAAAGGTTGAGGTGCAGGTGATGATTGAACGTGAAATGAAAATATGTTTTGAATGTTGTTGTTATTGGAAAGTTGTGAAGTTGTAAGCGTCGGCATATGGATATTTATTCTAAAACTTGAATGCAAATACTCTTTATTTTTTTATGCTAAAACTTGAATGCATTCAGGAACAACACAGATTATACCAAGATGTAACTTGTTTCATCCTTCCTATTCTGTAAAAAATAATATTTTTGGCCAGGGTGAAACTGGTTTCATCCTTCACATTCTGACAAAAATAAAATAAAAAATTAACATGCACACTCTGAAAACAGTTTTTGTACATGCAAGGATGTGACCGGGTTTCATCCAAGCTTGGTAACATTCTAACAAAAAATTGCAGTTTTGTACAGGCTAGGTTGTAACTGGGTTTCATCCAATCCTGGTTACATTCTGACAAAAAATTGCAATTTTGTACAGGATAGGATGTAACCGGGTTTCATCCAAGCTTGGTTACATTCTGATAAAAATTTGAAGTTTTGTACGGGCTAGGATGTAACTGGGTTTCATCCAATCCTGGTTACATTCTGACAAAAAAATGCAGTTTGTACATGCTAGGATGTAACCGGGTTTCATCCAAGCCTGGTTACATTTTGACAAAAAATTGAAGTTTTGTACATTCTAGGATGGAACTGGGTTTCATCCAAGCCTGGTTACATTCTGACAAAAAAAATATTTTTTCAACCTGCAAATTTAATCATTCCTGGCTAACATATTCAAACACATATGCAGAGTGCACATAACCTATACTGATAAAATTGAAGTATAGGCAATTTTCAGTAAAAACATCATATTTAATTAACCTCCAATTAAGATATAGATGAATCCCGGATCATAAATGTATGTGAAGATAGAGTTAAACAAAAGAAAAGTACTTCTAGATGAACAACATTAATAAAAAAATTCTAACGACCTATTTTGCTAAACAACCTAAATACATCAAACTTTCCAGAAACTATTCTCATCATTGAAGATTTCATATGCGAGATTTGTTTTCCATACACATTCACATCATCCATTTCTCCATCCACATTCACATCATCTATATTCCTTTTTCTTGATTCACCACCCCATGTTCACATCATGCCTATTCTTGGTACTTCTTTCAGCACCAACACCCTTCTTGATATTTCTTCCTGCAAAAATTTAAATCAAAACCAGTTAAATCTTATTTTAAAGTTGGATGAAAATCATCTTCATCATATATTTTAAAGATTGATGAAAACCAGTTTCTGCAGGTATCAGATGAAAACCAGATACATCCTATATATTAGAGCTAGATGAAACCCATTTTATATATCTCATCTTTGATGATTCAAGAAAACTACTAGGAAAGGAGACAATTTACTAATGTCATTCATTTTCATAGATAGCATTTCTCCCTGGATGAAACTAATTTTCATCCTATTTTATAGTAACATGGCTCACCAATAACAACTCAACACATCTTCACAGCATACACACCAATTTCACAACAAATTTCAGGTTTACAAATACTTTGTCCATATTTAATAAAACTTAAACATGTGATTTCAGTTTCGTCCAATTTTAAATGGGTAATGTGCAAAATTTCCTTAAAATTAAGCATGTGAGAAGATTAGGGTGAAATTAAGAAGCAGATGAAACCAATTCCAAAATCATAAAAAAATAAATCAAAGAAAACATAAAATTAATAAATATAAATGGTAATTACCCTGTTTGTGGTGATGATTAAGCGATTAATTGGATAGGATTTTTGGCGGTGATGTTGATTCGTGAAGATGAAACTAACTAGGGTTTATTGGGTGGTGGTGGATGTCGGTGTTTTGTGGAAGTGCATCATTCTTAAAGACCCTAAAAATGGTGGAGGAAGGTGGTGGTGTTGGTTGTACTTGTTGTAGATGCTGATGGTTGTAGTTATTGTCGATGGTGGTGGTGGTAGCTGTGGTTATAGTTGATGATGGTGGTGGCGAAGAAAGAGAAGGAGTAAAAATTATATGGTGGTGTTAGAGTTTTTGGTGGTGACGATGATGGTCTTGTTTTTCGATGGCGATGATGGAGAACTCGAAGAAAATTTGGATCTGGTTTTGATGAGGAAGAAGAATGAGTATATCATTTATAATGGGAAATGGGAAACGATAATGGAGAAGAGGGGTATAATGGTCTCTTTTCTTAATTGTCCATCTCACCCAGACATTATTCTTACCCGTACATTTCACTTAGGAAAACTATATTTTTGGCTATATAGCCCATTTTCTGGAGAAATATTGCATTTAATTAATATTTGGCCACATCAAGGTCCACTTAGTTGTAACTTGTAAACCACGTGCAACGATACCAAATGCATGAGCTAGCAGCATGAAGTCCACTTGACACTTGTTTGATTTTCTATGTAAATTCTGGTTATTAGCACTTATGTTATCATTTGTCTCCCTTCCTTCCACCAGCATAATCAATTCCGTTTCAGATTGATCCCACCACAACCAGCCATAATATCCCTAGTTGACACAATAACACCACAACTGTCCCCAGAAAGAAAAAAAAAAAAAACTCTCATATGGGATGTTGAGAGGTCTAACTAAGTCCCCGAAAGAAGAAATTGAAGAAGACGATCCATGCCCATAAATTTATCCGGAAATGGGTCATATGACCATAGGCCATAAAGTATGAGAACAATGGACTTGTAAAATATAGGTTTGGGTGAAAAAGACATGGGAAATATTAATCTTATATATCCTTTGCTTTAAACTTTATTCCTTTTCTCTCTCCTATTTATTTTTCTCCCTATAATTAAAATTAATCGCGAGAAAAGTCATATCATCCTGAATATAAGTCGGCTTCCAATAAATTTTATATTTTTAGAAAGGGCTTGAAAATCTCTACAAAACAAGATCCATTGTTGATATGAAATTCGAAAAAAAAAATTATTTTAAGGCCGACTATACATTATGCACCCAGGTGCAACCTGACCAATATTCAGTTCTTATAAAAATATGTATTATGAACCCAGGTGCAACTAGGCCAAAATTTATTTAAAATAAAAATATGCATTATGCATGCAGGTGCAACCAGGCCAAAACATATTTCTTATAAGAATATGCATTATGCACCTAAGTACAACCTGATAACACATATATTTATTATGAGAAACATGCATATGCATTGTGCACTCGAGTGCACCTAAGCCAAAAACTATTTTTTTGATAAGAATATGCATTATGCACTCAGGTGCATCTTATGTACTTCGTAGATAAATCTAGGTTCATCCTGATAATCACCTACAATATATGAAACACAGCAAAAATTACTAGTTCATGATCTCGAGTAATAAAACTCCAACTACTACCATCACATTCATCGTTAAAACATCAACAAGAAACATATAAAAAGAAGAAAAATTAGACCAACAAAGAAAAATTCAAAACAATATACACTGTGCACTCGGGTGCATCTTGGCGAAAAACCACTTTTCTGTCAGAATATACATTATGCACTCAGGTGCATCTTGAGTATTTCGTGAAAAAATCTAGTTTAACCTACTAATCACATGATCATTGTACAACAGTAGAACTCCATTTGACCCCCTGTTCATAGCCACAATTCAACTGCATCACCTAAATGGGCACTAACAGTACCAATTACTCATTGAAAGACTGGTACACAACCATATTTTTAACTCTCAAATCAAATGCAATTCCTTTGCAATCAACTGCCACGAGCTGCAATTTCGACTCAATCGTTTATTGAAAACAAACCCCCAAAAATAATAGCGAACTAAATGAAACAATCAATGTATTTATCACTGATTTACTAGTGAAGTGCTGGGCATAATCCGATCCCTCATCTGATCGTCATAATAAATGGTCACTCTGGACCCAAATTCACATCTTCCATTGCTGAATCTCCTCCTCCAACAGCAAACAACATCTTATCTCTGAAAATTGATGATGCCTCTTCACAACAAACAACACAAGCTAGTGTTCTTCGATTTCATAATATATAATGAAAAGAAAAATGATGAAACAGCACAAGATGATGTTCCACTGAGAAATTTGACCACTAAAAAGAAAAATAATGAAACAAATTAATTGAGAAATTTGTTCATATGCAATGTGCTTGGTGTTGATAAGAATTTAGATTGAGCACATGGCCTGTAGAATACATTGTTTTCGTTTAAATTTTCTACTCCCTACTGGACTCTAACAGTATCAATTGGTTCATCTGTATATAGTTTTCTTACTAATCTCTTGTTACCATACAAATCCCCACTAACAACTAGTTCAATCTGTACCTCAACTTTAAATCTTTGTCGCACATCATCACTTCTCCATTAATAATAAACCTATCTCTGCACTGCTTGGTTAGTGATACAATTTCTCAAACATCAAGCCAACCTGACCAAAACCCCACACCGAGAATCAATTAACTTGCGACTACCTTTGGTTGCAATCCAGAATTACTTCAAAATAATTAAATCGTCATAATTTCAATAAAGATGAGAAGGAAAACTTACAAAATTTCAATAATTATACAGAATTTGTAAAATCATCATAATTTTACAAAGTTCATAGAAAATATAAAGATGATGGAAAGGAAAACTTACCAATGTAATTTGTCATCACTATCAATCAAATGGATTTGGAGTGCCGGAAACTACTTATAAATTATCGACGATGGTGTCGCTGGTGGTGGAGGAGGGTGTCGCTGATGACAGAAACAAAAAGAAAACGTAGAGAAGGAAGAAGAACAGATCGAGTTTTAGAAAAAGGGAAAGTGAAGAGGGTATATTAGTAAACTGATGTTAAGATATTTTGGCAAAATATCCGGCAAGGATATTAGAACCACTGATTTGAATTCTAGGTTATTTAAACCATGACCATATTTTACATGTCCATTGGACCCAGGAATTCAAATCCAAGGGCTAATAAACTAAAAAATTGTAAATTTATCTTATCATTATCATTGTTCTTTGGATATATAAATTGCTATAATACGACTCAGAAATTTCCTTTTCAATTTTTTTGCTAGTAACTTGGTACAATTGCAATTGATCCACCCCTTGGTTATGCTGGTAGTAATATTTCAATCAAGTACAATTCTAATTTTAAAGTTCAGTCGCTGTTGTTGATAATACTAACGACACCTTTTTCTTTTCTTTTTTCCGAACTGGTTACTGTTGAAGGTGATACGATACATTTAAGTTTGAGAAAATGGGTGGTTGGGTGTACTCACTAAGTCAGTAACGAGCTTAGGAAAGGGTTTGAAACGGCGGGGCGCATGTAATGGAGGGTGGAAATAGCTTTTTCTTCTCTATTGATTTATCGTCATCTTCTCCCCCACTCTGTATTTCCATTCTACTCTGAAAATTCAGATTTCTTTCAGCTGTTGAGATAAGAAACTTTAGTGATTGAATTTAGGAACCCTTTGAGGTGTTATTTGTATCAGATTGAAATACGAAACCATCAACTTGATCAGTTTCCTAGCATTGAGATCTTTTTCTTCTTTTGGAATGAAAAACGAGGAAGAAATCGATCGATTCCGATCGATATAATCAATATTTTGATTAACTATGAACTGTTAATTTGTTTGTTTTAATATTTTTGAATGAAATTTGTAATCAATTTGATTGATTATTTCGAATTCTATCTCAATTTGATGAGATTGTGAAAACAGGAATTTCTATTTTATTTTCTCTACACATTTGTTGTGACTGACATCAATGGCTTTTTTTCATCACATAGGGACTCCCTTTGATCGTCCAATAAGAAATAGTAAAAAAAAAAAAAAAACCAAAATTCGATTGTTTTCCTATGCATCTAACCAAAAGTTAAGATTAAGATGATGAAACACTCAAAAGTTGTGATTCAAAGTTTTTATCCTGAAAATAGAATTTAGGGATTTTAAGCTTCTGCCCTACAAAATAAAAAGATTAAATAGAAGAAAAAATAAATCATTATTCGTATATATGAATGATAATCCGCTCTTATCATTAATTAATTCTACCGCCATGAAATTAGAAGTGGAGAAGTTGAGTATTAGACGAGAAAGCAGGGCAACAATGTTTTCATAGAGAGAACTATAAGGATACAAATTCAGTTTTTGATTCTTTAAATATTTTTAAGCTGCCCCTTCATCTCTTTTAGGATGAATCCATTATTTTTTTTCTCATTACCAATTACGATTTAGGCCGACCAAATATACATAAAATTAGTTAAAAATAATTAAAAAGACCAAAATCAATAATTCATGGGTGAAAAGGACATTTAGATTTTGTTACTGTTTAAATGGAAAAAATGTAAAAATAGGCAGGATGTAAACAATTTCATCCTACCCATTTTCAAATACTTTTTCTTATTTTTAATTTATACCAGGATGCATCCAGTTTCATCCTTGCTATTTTTTTGGTGTCCATTTCACCCAAACTAATTTTTAGTCGTCTATTTAAACTATGTTTTAAAAATATTTGGACAAATAACCCGTTTTCCCCAAAATATAACTTGGTAAACTAACCTTTTGGAAAAACAAAATTTGATGCCCCGTTTCCGATGCTGCCCCAAAGAAAGTCTTCGTCTATCTTTCCTCGGGGCCGGCTCTCTGTTAAACCCAATACAATATAACCTCTATCAATGAAACCTCAGCTAGGGAATTTTATTTCGTGGTTCCGAAATAGGGGAAAGAGCTACAAATAATAACTTCCATAAATGTATAAACGAATAAATGGTATTGAGTCCTTAAGAGCATCTCCAACAATGGGTGCTACAAATCCTACATGGAGTTTTTATCTAGATCCTTATTTATAGGGTTATATATATGTACCAAAATCAATAATGTTTTTCTCAAGAACCATCTCAAGTATTTTGGGGTGTTAGTTTTAGGATTTGTGTTTTTTTTTGTTAAAGATAAAAATGATTCCTTTTTTTCCTATTGGTTTGGAAAAATTTATTTAAAAATAATAATTAAAAAATAATCAAAAAGATGACATGGAGGCCATTTTCAAGATCTAAATAAGATTTTCTCTAAGACCTTCATATTATTTTGACACCCTTCCTATTTTATAGGACTTACTGTTGGAGATGATTTTATTTAAATGAGGGTCTAAAATCATATGTGTCAAAAGAAAATAAAACTCTCACCATATGTTGGAGATGCTCTAAAAAGTCCATGAAAATAGGGATGGCCATGGGGCGGGTATGCCAATCCCAGTCACTGCCCCATTCGTAAAAAAAATACCCATACCCGCCCTGTTACCCACATGAATTGGAGCGGGGAGGGTATGGGGAATACTCATATGGGGCAGGGCGGGTATGGGGAATACCCGTATGGGCGCGGGTTTCCCATGGGTTACCCGTAACATGGTTTTAATACATAAATTTATTTATAATCAAAACTTAAATATGAATCAAATAAGAATAATTACATAAGAATAATGCATTCTAAAATATAAAATTCAGAAATTCATCTTAAACTAAACAAAAGAATCTTTAAATGACTTATTAGTTTTTCTACTTTTTCCTTTCTCATTATATCTTCGTCCATGTTAACCATTTCATTATCTGTATTATTTTCACTATTTTAATTTTTAGAGAATGTGTCTGATCACAACAAAGAAGTGAAAGTGGCGAATATACAAGAACGATCAAGAACATAATAAATGAAAAAAAGCTCGACTAACTGGTATAAGCATAAAAATTCGATACAAATTCTTGCATAAAAGTCTAAACCCTTATAATATGAAAGATACGAGGCGGGTATGGGGCGGGGACCTTGAATCCCGTCCCCAGCGCATCCCCGTAGCTTAGGTTTCGGGTATTACCCATACCCGACGCCATCCCCATTTATACGGGTAAAACCTTACCTAAACGGGACGGGTACCCACGGGATGCAAATGGCCATCCCTACATGAAAACTAAGATGAATAATCACTAACTTCTATGCAAAATATGTACTATATAAATAGATAAAATTAATTTTAATAATAAAATCAACAATGTTCATATAAGAGCAAGGTAGTCAATATCGGTTGTATCAGCCGATATTATAGGTTTTTATCGTGTATTGGCAAAAATCTTTACGATATCTAAAATATCAGTGATAAAAAGATTAAATGATAAAAACGCTCATATCGGGTTCATTGATACACTGATAATATCGGTAAGGGTAATTTGGTAAAAATGAATAATTTAAATATGAAAATCCGTAAGCAGAACCCTTTTTATTAATCTTTTTCTTCTTTTATACCCATTAATTTGTACTGTGAAGCTTTTGATCTTGAGAATTAATGTATTTTATGACACCAATATTTTTAGATTGAAACATTTATGAATATTTGAAATTTTATACAAAATGATGTATCACCAATAAAAACCGATATAATCTTTTGTATAGGTGTATTGGACCCAGCCGATACGATACCGATACACGATATTAACTACTTTGTATAAGAGGTTCATTTTTTCCAAAAACCGCATCAAGATTGTTGACTTCCTTTTTCCTTCTACCTAAATTAGAACGTATCTTGTCCTCAATTTTTTATGAATGCATGAACAACTTCTGGAATATTTTGTTCGTGTAAAGTAAATTATTGTTTATGGTGATTACTGGTAAAAAATCTGCTACTATCATATAGTTCAGGATTATTCTCATTGTTTAGCGGTAACTCAGTGAATAAAATTTATGAGCCATTCCATAACTTAATCATCCTCTGGTTAAGAAAGTTAACATTCATCTCATTTTTATAGCGTAAAATAAAAATAACATTGCTAGAATATTCTTTTTCCATGGTATTATAAACTATAATAAATAGATTGAAATCATAAAGTTCAAAACAAAATTAAAATGGCAGATGTACATATTGAATACAGAGAAATTACTATCTCATCAGTTTATTCATTCAAATCCATATCCATGATAATAGTTCCGTTAGAGTTTCAACCTTCTGCTCATGGTTTGTGGCTGTTGTTTATAAGAATTACGTAGAAATATGCTTCCCGATCCTTTATTACATAGATATATAAATTTACATGTTCTACGCCCAACATGCATTTATATTACTGAGCTATCATTGACAGATGTCGTCCAACACAATCAAACATATGCCCTAGTCCATCAATCATCACCTCACCTGCATGCATGGAAACTAGATAAGTGTATGCTAGCAGCATATATTAGCATTATAATTGTACTTCTAAGTTCTAAAATCCTCATTAATTGTATAACACGAAGTGGATTTGAGAATTTTACTCGCAGTTAGATGCCTTCCAGCCCAGAACCCTCTTCTCCCGATCATACACAATATGGTTACCGGTCATAAAATTTTCTGCAATAACAAAGAAAACATTGTGATTTCACCGAACGATGATTTCTACGTAAGTTGAAGTTCTTATGATCCCAGAAAATCCAAAATGTAAAGCGTCCTGCCCATACTGTCTATAGACACTGTTTGACTGACTTAACTGCCTCCTAGCAAGATATTGAGGAATAATACATTGAACCTCTCCCTTAAGTTGGGGTGTTTAGGAGAAATGGTCGTTTATTAAGAAAACAATCTTGCAAGAGCTCGATATTAACTTGTTGAAAATAGATACTCACGACCAATGAAATTCTCGTTTGGATTTGGACTCTTAAGAACACCCAAGCAATATTCGGTAACAGTCTGCAAATCAAGAAAACTGATAAGGTATTTGGTATAATTATAACAGATATGTAATAAAGGTCTACAATTGTAATGCCAATTTGAAGCCTTACCCCATCAGTAAATATAGGTAGTGTTGGATCATAAACATTGAACTCGCCCCCACCTTTCATGATTAAAGTTACGTTTGGTGTAGGAAATTCAGTTGAATTCGAACTGTAGAGATCAAAGATAGTTAAAATCTGAGTCGAATTGGATGGCAACGCATTAGGCATGCATAAGCTGTATTTCCTCCGTTTCAAAAAAAATATGTTTGTTTTGTTGTATTGGGTTTAGTCAAAAATAAAGACATGTTTTGCTATATCAGTTGATCATTGCAACTAATTAATGTAGTCTCTATGTATAGATAACTAACCAAAAACTGTTTAAAATTTCTTTGTTATCAAAACGCCAAACTGTTTTTTTTTTTTCCTAAAAGCACTGCATAGCAACGCATAACACAAAATTAATTTTTTCAAAAAGCAGCAATACAAAACTAATCCGTTCTGAGATTAGGAAAAGAAAGAGACTTTGTTAATTAGTGTGTAGCTGTGTAAGGTCTAACCTGACATCATAACAATATTCAAAAGAATGTGCTGGATCAGAAGAACGTCGTTTATGCACAACCTGTGCATCAAACTGCAAAAATATAACGATCATCTTGTGTTAAACCCAAGCACAATAAATTTTTTGGAGTTCAACATAAAATAAGTTGTTGTAAGGACTACTTACACTATCACAAAAAGCCGTGTATGCTGGATCAGATAAGTGGGTAAATGATGTACCGGAGTCGAAAAATGCATCAATATTGAGATCACTTAAATTCCCCCCCACAGTGAATTGAGTCACACTAATGACATATGTTGGGCTGTACAACAAGTTTCGAGAGTATTAAGTAAACAATTTTTTGTTGCATATGAAAAGAAAGAAAACAAGAGAAATGAATGATTGCTCACTGTAGCAGATTGAAATGAGTTTCATTTTGGTCCGAGCTACCTTTATCTCCGAACTTAATTCTTCCCATCTCATCAAATCCAAAGCACATGGAAAAAGAATTTGCTATTAGGCCTTGGCTTGACAAAATGCTAGGAACGGATGTCTTGGCAATACCAAGCCCGAATACCCCATTGGGAGCTACACCATCCAAAAAAATACCAGTCTGAACCTGACCACAACTACATTATCGAACCAACAATTATAAGAATGGGAACCAGTTTGAGATTTTGGTAATTTAATTCTAGGGCGGGATAAACAAAAATGCCGACTAGGGTCTAGGCTAGTACGTGTTCGAACTGAATTTTATATTCAAGTAGTAATAGAAATTAACGCACCCAAATGTTATCCTAGCATCAATGTCTTTTGGCATATGATTGTTTGTTGTCAAATGCAAGAAATCCTCTACCAGTGTTCCGGAACTAGAAGTATTCGCAGAAACATAGTCAACTTGATAAGAGCATTGATCACTTGATGATCCTAAGCATCCGCGCGCACATAAACTTCTGTTGCAGGAAACAGCTTTGCTTGTTGATGATGAGTTACTACTGTATATGTTAAAATTCACTACCTGCTAAGAGTGACCCACATGATTGTAAGAAGCAAATATATGAAAAAACATATAGAGAGGTAATTTAACAGAGACGCAACATAGGTACAAATATAACCCGAATATTTGCCCATTAAGAAACTTTAGATCGCGTACAAATATCACCACGAATGCTTCCCTTTAAAAACTTCCTAGAAAATGTGTATGCTTGGGAATATTGATTATGGAAGCTATGTCCTCCTATTGATTATGGAAGATAGTAGGTATTTCGAATATTGAGACTGTATTGCCCCATACCCGCACATTGTTTTCCTATATTTAAACTGCTAACAAGTTTAATGACTCGTTGTAATTTGTTTTTGACTAACGTACGTACATCTCCAGATCCTGTCCGAATGCTCCGAATGCAGCTAGTACAGTCACATGGCACCCAAAACAAGTCGCTTCCAGTATCAAGCGCAGCCAAAAATGACAAACTTGGTGTCCCCAATGAAACATCAGCATAGTGTAAGCTGAAAAGTTACCACAGAAATAAAGCGCTAATTTCAGTATAACGTCAAACGACTGACTTCTAAAACTAAATAATTAAAGTCTAATTTAAGATAAACTCACTATCCAAGTAAAGCACTCTGTAAAGTCTGGTCGCCATTAGCAAAGGTGAGCAATTGAGATCCATCACCACCATTTTGAGCAAGACCACGACCACGGAACACCTTGTCACGATGAGCCATAACTGCATAATACTCGAGAGTACCTTTTTCAGGTAAATTATCAGCACCCATAATACTTTTCACTTTATCCGAAAATCTGTGGTGCATGTCGAAACCGAATGTTTGGAATGCATCACAGTTCTCTGGTTTCTGAAAATATATCAAAGACACAACTAATAGAGTAATTAGATATTTGTGAGTACAAGAAGAAGAAGTATTAGCCATGGGGCACGATTTTGATTTTGATATATCTTTTGAAGTTAATAGAAGTACTTCATTTATAGGAGAGGTTGAGAAATTCCGTTCTAGAGAAAAGAGGGAGAGAATTGTTGTCGCGTTTCCCAAGACTTAGAGAAAAGTCTGATTGTGTCTACGATCAAGATAATTTCTTTTCTTTGTTTCATGAAAATGAAATTCTTTGAATGCATAAGTTAATATCTTCCACAAATATTTTTGACACTATCCGCCGTGTATATATTTCAGATAACATTTTATGAAGAAGTTAAAATTTTGAGAGTATGTTTCACGTTTCTAACCACTTGGAAAAGTTAGAACGTAGAACCCAAACTTTTTTTTCTTCTTTTTTGTAAGTGGTCAACTGCCAAGAACTTCTTTGATGGAGATAGTCTTCCCTTGGGCCTTGGTATTACGCCTTCCCTTTCCTTCCAGTCAAGTCTTGTCACTTACGCATCACATGACAAAACTTTGAGTGTAATTCGGTGTTGATACTTGACAAGGAAAATAAGACTTTGGGCAATTACCCTACTTACACGGTTTCATCTGTTTTTCTTTATTTTATCAATAATTCCCCACCATCAATCTCTCCAATGACGTGGTGATCACTTTGCTTGACTTTGGCGACGACTTTGCTTTCGTTTTTTCTGGAGGATCCCTTTACATGCCTATGGTTACATTATCTCACATTTTGCATGTCTTTTTTGTGAACAAAAACCAAACCATAGCGTATTTGAAACTAAGATTTTGGGGATATGTTCTTCTTATAAAGATCTACATACCCACCAAAAATGAGAACATTCCAGCGCTAACAGCTTGCATCCAAGAACAAGAGGAATGTGCCGCACGCGCATGCGCATGCCAGCCACAATACCACACCATGCGCATGCCAGCCACAATACCACACCATGCGCTAACAGCTTGCATCCTTCCAGCGCTAACATCTTGTGCCATTCCAGTGACATCCTCTCCGCTCCTCAACTAGCTAAAGCAGCACCATGGCTCCATCACTTGGTGACGAAAACAATGCTATCTCTGCACGATACACTTACGATCACCAGAACCAGAGCCACCTCCGTCGCCATAATATTTCTTCAAATATGACAGCTCCAACCGTCACCAGAGACGCTACTCCACCATCAGGGCAAGATACTGGAAAAGCCGTAAGAACCCGACCTCCTTTTACCACTGCTGACTTGATGAAAAGACAAAAGGAACTTCAGAAGGATGTGCGTTTATAGATGAAGGCGCTCGCGTTTCTCTTGGACGCACAGTAGAAGGGGATCAAAAATCCAATTTAATCACACGAAAACATCAGGAATGACTTCTCCAAAATATAGGAAAAGAAAATCATCAACCCCCCGAGTTCACAAAGACTCTCTTTATGTCAGGAGTTGCATGATTTACATGGACTTCGCCCTACATAATCGTGTCGCCTATGATGAAGCACTTATCTGAGATTCTATATTTCCCCAAGGCGCTTCGTCAAGACATATTTTCATCCCTCAACTGCACTACATCAGGGAAACAACTGTTTCCAACCATAGAAGTTGTTCCCAAACCCCAAGCTCTCTTGGAAGGCACGATTGATAGATGGAATTTGGAACTTCTAGCTATTGTTTACTTGCAGGGTGTCCAGTTTGAAAACACACTAATTAACGCAGCCGCTCCGCTTCAACATTCACTTCAACAGCTGCTTCGTTTCAACGCTCGCTTCAGCAGCCTCCCCTCTTCAACGCTCTCTCCATGAGGTACTTTAGGATCCGAAGCCAAAACTTCAGTGTTTGACGTCTTAAGTTTCAACATCCTCTCCAATAGCCGAAGTTGATTTCAAAGCCGCCTCTTCCTACAAAGGGTCATACCACCATTCCCCCATGTCAAGGATCATAATCACAGCCATCCAATATTCGTAGTCATGGCCGCCCTTTGATCCATCCTGCAAAAACTCGTGGTCATAGACGGCTTGCTGGATTACGCATCGAGCCAATCATTTTACTTCCGTAAATTCCCATACAATTCCATCCAACCTATTTTGTTACCACGACATTGTAGTCTCTCCTGGTTACATCTCCTACCAAGAATTGTTGTCGCTCATTCGTTAATACCATCCAGAGCTTCACCGCAGCAACAACTACTACAAAAATGGAAACATGTAAACCATACTTGAGGACTGAGGATATACATGAAATCCTTTCACTATCAAAAATCAGAAGACACAGTGAACCAAAAAGCCGTACCCACAACAAGGTCATCTACTCTTCAAGGGTGCAGCGTAATAATATCATCACCTCTTTGTATAGAAGAAACCTTCAACACTTTACGAGGCCGCGGAGGATCCAAAGCCTGAAACTATCCAGAATATGTCATCATGTAATTTTTGAGCATCCCAGTGTCACATCCAGAAGAGTATGGTAGGCTTATATCAAATCTCGTGAACGGGGATTTAAGGAGATGTAATGAGAGTAGGTTACGTATGGGGACTACCATCATGAGACGCTTTCACTCCCCTCAACCAAGTTATTACTGATTGCAACATCATCATTGTCAAGGTTTTACGAGCCGCGGGAATTTCTCAACATGAATCCGTAAATGTGCACTGAAGACTCCAAAAGAACACCAGAAGGTTACATTCATATATTCATCCATGCCATCATATCAAACCAAAGTATAACCTGGGACTTCTCACCGCATCCCATTCCGTACGATAGTCCAAGATTCAGAAGATGGTCTGAAGGATGTAACTTGGAACAAAGTCCCAGAAGACTTGATAACAGCGCATCGGCAATGGAACGTCTCCCTATTTAATCCAGGGGAGCCAGAAGCTTTCGACCATACAAGCATTCACAACACATCATTATCATGATCAGAAAGTCCACTGAACAACCTAAGATCGAGGATGGACCGACGATGCAACCACAATCTCCAAGATTATCCCTGACGTGATCATTTCTGAGAATATATTTCATCCATCCGTCCCAAGAATACAGTGGAGTTTTAGAAAATTTTTGGAATCCACTGGAGAGACACTGCGGACGAAAACACGGATCCGTACAAACAACAAAAAAATAGAAGAGGGTTGATACCTCTTTTCATGCAGACAGAGTTTTTAGAGCTTGAACAGAATGAATATTCCTTCTTGCTCCATAAACGAGAATAGGTGACTGGCGCGCGACTATGCCACCCCGGGCCCGCAACATCCCTCCTGAATTCTTCCTGATTTTCATTAACGAGCCATTTCCACCTCCTAAGCGAGCTCGAAACCTAAATATTCCATAGGGAGGAGATACAGAAATCTGTTTTGTGTCCGCTAAAGTGGCGAAGCATCAAAATCTGAGTCCGTATGCGGATTCTACAGCGATTATGGTAAAGGGCACTAATTAGGGTTTCGGCGTGTCAAACCCTAAACCACAAGCGTTTCCCTTGAAAGAGCTTCACTTACAAAGCGCTTCCCTTACCAGTGTTATGCCTTGCCAAGCGGTTTATAAAGCGGCCCACACATGTTCCATGCCCGTCAGTGCTAATGGGTCCCCTTCATACCAAGTCCATGCTAGCAGCTCCGCCTCACGTTCCAAAGCCTAGCCTTGAAGACACCCGATCATACTGGGATTTGCGCAAAGCTACCAGATAAAAGTATTGTGGATGCTACCTACCTATCGAAAAAGAGTTTTGAATAAGGAAAGAATTTCATGTTAAATCCGCGCATGAAGAAAGGCAGTCGGTCCCATAACATCAAGCCTTGCCACTCCAAAGACATACGTGCCACTTCGTCATCCACTCCATTTCCACAGGCCCTATCATGCCAGGATGTCCATGCCATGGCTTGCCACATCGACACCAATAACTCGTCAAGCCAGCATCATGATGTTCCCTAACCCATCCAAGATGATGAGTTGCCAGATTAAGTCGACGCCTCTCACCTTATCGTTTCACGGTCTACACAAATAAATCTATGCAAGGAAGCCAAACGCGGGACCAAACTCTCCTTAACAAAAATAACAATCGTGTCAAGCCATCCGCCATGCTTTCCTTCCCAAGACCGAACCACCTATTGGCCTCACGAGCCAAGCCGTCCACTTGCTTCGCCTTACAAGACCGTGCCCCCTTTGCCTCGGAGATGTACGACCAGACCAAGCCGGTAACTTTCGTCTCACCACTCCACGGTCTGCATTCCCAATACAACTTATCCAGAGCCGCAAATACGGGAAGCCAGAACTCTCTTCAGGTTAGTCGAATTTTCCTGATCATCTTTGCAATGGTTTATGTCTCAATTGCGTCTTTATTTGTCACCATCATATGCTTACCTCGCAACAAGGCACCTTTTCCGAGCTAAGCATGGGACTTAATGTTGATGGTGGTTTTTAGCCTAGGGTTGAAATCGTAAAACCCTAAGACCGAATAGACAGTGACGTCACAATATTTAAGTAATAAACATTTACTAGGAGCATTTATTAAAGTCTTCAATGTGTCTATAAATAATTATGGTGGTATCTTTTTTAATTAGGGTTACGACGAGCCAAACCCTAATTCCCACCTCTGTGCCAATGTCAAATTATGCTAGCCACACCAACCACGCCAAGGCATGCCAACCGTGCTAGATGCACCTCTGTGCCAATGGAAAACCATGCCAGCCACACTAGCCGCGCCAAGGCATGCCAACCATGCTAGATGCACCTCTGCGCTAATGGCAAATCATGTCAGCCACTCCAACCGTGCCAAGGAATTCCAACGATGCTATCCGCACCTCTGTGCCAATGGAAAATTATGCCATCCACACCAACCACGCCAAGGCATGCCAACCATTCTATCCGCACCTCTGTGCCAATGGAAAACCATGCCAGCCACACTAGCTGCGCCAAGGCATGCCAACCATGCTAGCCGCACCTCTGTGCCAATGGAAAATCACTACGGGAAAAACATACTTTGACAACCCCCCACAGGTGTTTTAGTAGACCTACGACGACTTTTTTTCATGGGTTGTGGAATGGGGGGAAGAGTTGTAGAAGGTTCCCGATTTACTACGATTTCGAGCTAAGAGTCATAAATATAGTCATGGTTTAAGTTTGGACTACCTTGTGTGTTCAGTTGTTTCTCTTTCGATTTTATTTTGGAAGCATAACACAACTCTTATTTATGCTGTAAGACTTGATTTCATAACATTTAATTTTTGTAGTAAAATTTTATAACGCAACTTCTCTAATGATTGTCAATAGCACTATCACTACACTTGTAAGAGTGGTTGAATAATCTCGCACAACTCGTATTTATATTGTTATAATATCTTTTGCAACATTTGTCTAGTGTATTCATAATCTCTTAACACAACATCCTTAGAGGTTGTATATTTAAAAATAACAACTCCTGTTTTCAGGGAACTACAACTTTTGTTTGGAGTTGTGTGTATAAAACTATTTTGAAAAAAAAAAATAGGGCTGAAACAGAATTGCCGAAAGTAATTCACATTCAAATTAACCTGCCAATTTAACACATTTACATTCATTCAAGTTAATATGCCAGTGTTAAACACACACATTAAAAAAATGGCAGTGATAAACATAGTTAAGTAAACAACTAGTACTAGTTTCACTTACCAAGAACCCAAAAGTTAAAAGAGGATCTCTCTTGATAACTTCTCATACAATTAAAAATGAATCGCTTTATACGTAAAAAAAAAAGGGTCTTGCTTGTGGTGCTTCCATGTTCGGGCCATTACTAAAACTAAAGAAGATACTTTTCTGTCCAGTCCTAAGACGCAAGTTTATCTTTGTTTGGTAATATGTAACCACCAACAACACAAGCATGATCACGCTCAAAAGGCTCTAGGGTAACCTGCTCAGATGGCTTGAACTGGTCATGCTGCGGAACTATGGAATCGATATTGATGTAAACCAAAATTTAGAAGATAAATTTTGGTGGAAACACTGCCTCTACTGGAACTATGGAATCGATACAGTTCGACTGACAAAATTTAGAAGATAAAGTTCATTAAGACTTTGAACAAAAAGATGCAAACCAAATTGCAATATGGATGTACAGAAACTGTAAGAACAAGCATAAAACTAAAAACAAAAGAGCGTATACCTGGAATATCCCTACCAATGTCAACATCCTCTTCCATACTAGTAATAGGGATGTAGCTAAATGTACCATGAACACAGCAACACCTGTTATTAAATCCACAAAAAAGAATGTAATTAATGTAAATTTCAAACCCATGAGAGTTGTACTGAATATTATTTTGTACTTAATAAAGATTAATATGAGAAATAATTACAGAAAGCAACAATCATATATATAAGTGAGTAATCTCAGCTCCCAAGCAAATTAAGCATATAAAGAAAAAAGAGATGTACTTGGTTGCAGTTCTTGGATCGGTAAAATTATCCATCAAAACAACCAAAAATAAAACTAATTTTATCACTTTTGTTTACCAACTTATGCACGCCAGTGAGGAAACACACAAAAACACACCAAAAACATATATATAATTCCACCATCCACAAGGTGAGGACATCTGACCGAAGTAATTTGTGGCGTTCAATTTGTACCTTCTTCATATAATTTCAATAACACAGGGTACTTGGAAAGGACTCTTAAAAACACTGAAGGGCAGTTCCCTTAGAAACACTTTAATGATTAGCTGAAAGGGATATTTATATCTGTTAACTGGATCAATGCTGCTATGCTGTAACACCCATTAACTAATTATCACAATGAGAAAATACGATATGCAGTTTACAGCTAAGTGTGGGTTGCAGTTTACAACTAATTATAAGAATGTATGCAAAAATAAATAAAAAATGGCTATTGACATTGAATCGGCACCTATGAAATGATCCCCCAAGAGAAGAAACTCCCTTAATGACTCCCCTAGTAAAAATGAAGAAAGCGGAAATTGATATCTCTTGTGCTGTGATGCTGCAACAAACATTAACTAATTAGCATAGTGATCAAATATGAATTCATATTTTAAATTGGCACCTGAAGAAGCAACAACAACGCCATATCCAGAAAAACGAAACTCCAGTGCAGGTGCTTTACCAAGTCCCCTGGTACCAAATCAATAAAGTAGACAACAAAAATGTATTTGTGGAAACTAGACATTCAAAAATGTTTACTATATGCTTCTTCTTTTTTATCAGCAAAAATGTTACTATATGTTGTACAACAGTTGCCATGTTTTGGTTAATACATCTAAAGACTTTACGAGTCTATATAATCAAAGCAATTATTATGAGGACTAAACAAAACCATGTATAAACAAAATCCGGTTATCAAAACCTCTTCAAAATATTCAAACATTCAAACTGCAGTTAATTTCAAGGCTTTGCAATTCTTTAAGTCATTTATCAAACACTGAATGAGAAATCTTAAGGAATACGATATTCTTCTGCTATATGCTTCAGATTATCAAGAACGTTTTAGGTAAAATACATACTCAGGTTCAATGTAGCTTTCCTGTATCACTGATAGGTGTCTAAAACACCTTGATATTTATCTATTGTTTATGCTTTCTTTGCTATGTTTGCTTGTAAATTATATATTTTATGTTTGATTTTGAGTTTTAGGTACTTTGGAGCAAAAGAAGAAGAAACGTCGCTTAAAAGGGCTAAAGTGTCATTTCATGTGCAACTGCTGATGGAGGCGAATTATATCTCATTAATTGCTTTTATTTTTTCATCTCTAAAACGCATGTCGGCTTTTGTGATGTGAATTATGTCTGAAAAGTATGGCAACCTTAGTGATGAAATTGAAGGAAAGAAGTGAATATGAGAAGTAAGAGATGGATGCTCAAGAAACTACTAAAAGCACCCAGAAAAGTGTTAAAGGCACCCCCAGAAATGTCCCGGAAGAGTTGATAAAGTCACCTAGGAATTTTTCATTATGTGCATCCCAAAATTGATCTTTGTACCCCATAAATTGCTATTCGCACCCCCAAAAATTGCTAAACGTAGCCCAAATTGCTAAAGGGACACTGTTGTTGGATCAGGTGGAAGTCATCTTCTCCATTTGAATTTAGAATTTTGGCGGGAAAAGAAGAACATAATTAGGGTTGAAGATTTGAAGGTGTTATACTGAGATTCAACGGCTGAAACTAAATGGGTTTGTTCCAAAGGACTAAACAGGTCTGGTAATGGTCTTTATTTTGATCAGAATTGGCTAGATAATTTGTAGAAGATGAATCAGTGATCACATTTTTGGCAGGAAAATATTGTTCTTCACGGAAAATTTAGGGTTCGATAATTGAAGTTGTCCAAGAGAGATTCAATGGCTCAAATCGTTTGGGCTGGATTATATCAACTAAACAGGACTGGTATGTCCATTAAAACCGGTTAACTTGGGATAAATAATCTCGGAGAAGAAAACATAGGAGAGAGTTTGTTTTCGAGTTTGTTAGAAAATTGGAGGAGCTTCGGGTCAGACTCAATGACGGATTAGTGTTGGTTTACGCATATTTCTTTCAAACAGACTTGGTAAGAGTCTTATATTCGAAGAAAATGAAGTTTCCACGTACTTAAAGTAAAACAGGGAAGCCATCGTATATCGGGTATGATTTTCTATTATTGGAAGTGGTGACATATATGTATGAGTTTAGCTTGTACTGGAAACATGACTGGATGATGTACACCATAAGAAGACGTGTGAAGAAGAAAGACATGTAAATAATTCTCAAAACAAAGAAGGAAAACCGTAACTTGCCGAGAAGGAAAAGGGATATTTTATCGAGATTACTTGCCCTAAAGGGTACTGCTGTGTATAAAAATGAGTTGTTCGAGTCCAAAAAGGGTTATACGGATACCTAAGGAAAGAATAGTTAGTTAAAATCGAGAAATTATAAGTTTCAGAAAGTTTTCCTACTGCTGCATATTCAAGAACATGAAGAACAAGGTATGCCCAGAACAGTCGCAGTTTAACCGCAGAAGATTTCTATCATTCTTCAGTCAGTAGAGAAGGACCATTAGCCACTGTCCCATTTGGTTCTGAACTGTTCAACTCAGTATCTATATACCTTTAGCGACTGGAAATCATTGTAAGCAAATTTCTATTATTTTTAATACAATGATTAATCAAATTTTCTCCCTTTTTCGATTCATGAGTAACTAAATTTATTTTCTATGGTTTTGGAAGAAGCTATTTTCGATGCGTAATATTTAGTAATTAATTTTATTTGGCATAAATACTCCAATTTTTTTTTTAATTTGTCTAAAAATTCTCTCTTCTTTACATGCTTCGTAATAATTGTTTTGGGTAGTTTCTACCGTTCTTTTATAAGCGAAGGAGGATTGGGCCTTAAAATAGTGACAATAGTCATAAAAAAAGAGCTCATAATGTTATATCTTCCAAAGCATGAGATTTGGTTCGAATTGTTTTGAGTAAAATAAGCGTATTTTGTCAAATAAATTGTTATTGAGTTTACAAATATTGGAAGTAGTGGAATCGAAAACCCTAGAATCTTCTCTCCTTGGTAACAAAAAAAATCTATTTTAATTAAGTTGTCTTAGTATTTTTCTTTATTAATCTGAAATCAAATCTTTAAAAGAGTCCGAGCAACGAATCTTTTCTTACCACTTCAAAACTAGATCAGTTTTGGCGCCGCCGACGCAGACTTGCCTTTAGGTTAGGTTTTAGATTTTTATTTTCTTTTTTCTTTTTAGTTTAGTTTAGTTTTTGTTTTATTTTGTTTTCTTTGATTTTACTTGGGTATTTTTCTTGTGCAGGTAATATTCTATATTTATTGTGGAATTGCCTACCAAAAGAGGTAAGTAACAAAACCCAAATTTTATTTTATTTTAGATTTTATTTCCTTTTTGTGTTTTAAAAAAAAAAAAAACGTGCACACACCAATTGCATTATTCGTCTGGCACGGATTCTAGGAAAACACGTGGTTTAGTACGGTGAACCCTTTGGGCGTTATCATCCGAAACATCACAAACCTCAGCCCAATACCTGTGACCAGTCTTTGACTGTAGGTATATTTTGATTTAGGTAACCCAAGCTTACCTAAATTAGTGAACCCCAACATTTGCATTGCACGATTTTCTTGCTTCACTAGTATTTTTTGCTTGTGTATGCGCCATTGGAAACGAGTAGGAAATAGACTCAAAGAAAACGACCTTTTTAATTGGACTCCAACCCGCTATACGGTTATAGGCGGTACTTCGATTTTTGCCAAAATGGTTAATGAAAATATGGTGAGGTTCCACCAACCAAAACTCTTAGGGGTCGTTTGAACCCATCTAGAGTGATACGTGAACCTGGGGTTGTTTTACCCTCCACTACCGTTAAGTTCGATATTAAACATGGGACATTTGGCATGCTGCGTAAATTTAGGGGAATAGAGAATGAAAGCCCGTATACCCACGTAAGGGACTTCGAAATGATCTGTGACACAATGAATTATCCGAACGTCACAAAAGATGTGCTTCGGTTGCATTTGTTTCCTTTTTCCCTAGAAGAGAGAGACAATGAGTGGTATCATATTATTCCTTCCAAAACAATCACTTCCTGGGATGGCCTTGTAGAGGCCTTTGTTAAGAAGTTCTACCCACACCACAAGATTGTTGATGATGGGCAGTCTATCCAAACATTTAAGAAGAAAATAGGTGAGAGCCTACATGATTACATAGAAAGGTTTAATGAATTGTTATACCAATGTCCAAACCATGGCTTCGACAAAGCCCACATGGCCCAAATATTATATGAGGGCCTTGATAGTGAAACTCGAATGCAGGTAGAAACAATGAGTGGTGGAGAATTTACCCATCAGGACCCAGCTGATTGTTTTGACGAGTTGGTCAAGTTAGATAAAAAGACTCGTCAATATCCTTCAATGAGGGAGCCCGAAATAACTAGGAACCCTATCCATAGGGTCAATAGAGTCCATAATGGGTCAGATATCCTTAGCCATCAAGAGGCCTTAGAGATGAACCAAGGGTCAAACCAGACTATGAGCTTTAATAGTGAGCCTAGAACATGTCCATGTACCATTTGTGGTGATCAAAGTCATATAGGACCTCACTTCCCCCTGTTATACCCTAGTGAAACTACCCATGACCAGGTTAGTGTCCTACATGGTGGTATGAACTCTAAATATGAGGGTCGACCCAAGTTTGACCCATACTCTAATACCTATAACCCTGGTTGGAGACATAACCCTAATTTCTCGTGGTCTAAAGGTGCCCATCAAGGTATCCCATCTAGCAAACCACCACCAAGTTTCTCTTGGAACCAATCTCAAGTACAAGAACCGAACCCAATTGATAAAAAGGTGTCATCTCTAGAGGAAAGTATAAAGCTCTTTATTGACCGTAGTATGATAAACTATGCCGAGACTACCCAAAATATCAACCATTTAAGTCAAAAGCTCGATGAATTTGTCCTGACGAGTCAGCGTAACCAACAAAACGGTGACCGAGCTATTTCCAAACTAGAGACGCAATTAAGGAAACTTTCGAACCGGTTAAATGATATCCTATCCAAACAACTCCAAATCCGAAAGTATTCAACCAGGTTAATAGATCGGGTAGTTCTAAACACAATGAACATGTCAAAGCAGTTATCACCCTTAGGAGTGGTAAAACTCTAGAAAACTTGGTAGAATCACCTAAGGATATTAGTCCCTCCGAAGAGACTGAGGTTGACAAACCTTCGTCTAAAGGCCCTAATGGGCCTGAGTGTGCTAAGAGTCCAAGTGAAGAAGATATCCCTGCGAGAGTATACATACCACCTGCACCATTTCCTCAAAGACTCGCTAAGAAAAATCCTAGTACATATGTTGAAATCCTAGACATCTTTAAGCAAGTTAAGATCAACCTGCCTTTATTAGATGCAATAAACATGTACCGGCTATGTCCAAGTTCCTAAAATAGATGTGCACCGTCAAGAGAGAGAGGCTAGTATCCATAAAAAGGCATTTTTGACCCAACAAGTTAGTTCCATAATCTCATAAAAGTACCCAGTCAAATTTAAAGATCCTTGTTTTCCTACTGTCACATGTGTCATATGTAACCAAACTATAAACAATTCTTTATTAGATCTTGGGGCTAGTGTGAATCTTTTACCTTTTTTGGTATATGAACAACTTGGACTAGGGGAGATGAAACCAACTAGGATAACACTACAGTTAGCCGATAGGTCAGCCAAAATCCCACATGGAATTATTGGGGACGTTTTGGTTCAGGTAGAAAACTTTATCTATCCAGTTCACTTTGTGATTTTAGACACTCAACCTGTCTCTAGTCAAGATATCAATATCCCAATCATCCTAGGTCGTCCATTTCTAGCCTCTGCAAATGCAGTCATACATTGTCAAACTGGCCTAGTAGATTTTTCCTCGGGAATTAGAAAATCTCATTGAACGTTTTTAAGGCGTTATAAGACCCACCGGAGTCTATATGCATGATTGATTCTATAGTTAGGAATAATTTTACCACTAATAGTGTTAGCGATCCTTTAGAGTCCTGCTTGTCTCACTTTGGAGCCTACTATGATGAGGATAGTCATTTTGAAGAAGTTAATGCGTTGTTAGACTCTGCGCCAGTAATGAATTATGGAAAATGGCAACCTAAACTAGAACTTCTTCTTCCGACCATAGATAAACCCATCCCATCATCAGTTAAGGAACCAACCCTTGAATTAAAGACGCTACCAGATACACTGAAATATGTATTTTTTAGTAATGAAAATACCCTTCCTGTCATAATTTCCTCTGACTTAGAGCCCGATCAGGTAAGTAGACTAGTTAGTGTTCTCCGAGAGCACAAGGATACCATAGGGCGGACTATATCAGATTTGAAAGGAATTAGTCCTGCTGATTGTATGCACCATATCTACCTAGAAGAAGGTTCCAAAACCTCAAGATAAATGCAGAGACGTTTGAATCATAATATGAAGGAAGTTGTTTGCACTGAGGTGCTTAAGTTATTAGATGCGGGTATCATATACCCCATATCTGATAGTAAATGGGTCAGTCATGTCTAGGTTATCCCAAAGAAGTCTGGGATTACGTAGTTGCGAATGAGCGTAATGAATTGATCCCTACCCATGTTACTACCGGGTGGAGAGTTTGTATAGACTACTGTAAGCTCAACTCATGATCTAGGAAAGACCACTTTTCCTTACCATTCATCGACCAAATGTTAGAAAGATTAGCTGGACGCAGCCGTTATTGTTTCCTATATGGATATTGTGGTTATAACCAAATCCATATATCCCCAAAAGACTAAGGGAAAACAACCTTCACATGTCCATTTTGTACTTTTGCTTACAGGCGTATTCCTTTTGGGTTGTGTAATGCACCTGCAACATTCCAACATTGCATGCTAAGTGTCTTTTCGGACATGGACGAGCAATTTATCGAGGTCTTTATGGGCGATTTTTCAGTTTTTGGATCTTCATTCGATGAATTCTTGCACCACCTTATACTAGTTCTAGAACGTTGTAAAGAAAATAACTTAGTCCTTAATTGGGAAAGTGTCATTTTATGGTTAAATCTGGAATAGTATTAGGACATGTAGTGTCCTCTAAGGGAATAGAAGTTGATAGAGCCAAGGTTGAACTAATTTCTAAATTAAGACAACCTAAGAATGTAACATATTTTAGATCTTTCCTTGGCCTGCTGGATTTTATCGTCGTTTCATCAAAGAGTTTAGCAAGATTTCTTTACACCTGTCGAACCTACTTTATAAAGATATTGCCTTTGTATTTGATGAAGACTGTGTTGCGGCTTTTGAGAAGCTAAAATCATTGTTGACTTATTCCCCTATCATACAACCACCCGATTGGAACCTCCCATTTGAACTCATGTGTAATGCGTCTGATTATACGGTTGGTGCTGTCCTTGGCCAAGGATGTGATAAACCACCTAGCGTGATTTATTATGCTACTAGGACCCTAAACGATGCACAGTTGAACTATACAACAACTGAGAAAGAAATGTTAGCCATCGTTTTTTCTTGGGAGAAATTTAGATCATATCTCCTAGGGTCTAAGGTCATAGTTTATTCTGATCATGCCGCCCTCAAATATCTCCTTTCAAATAAGGACTCCAAACCACGGATGATTAGATGGGTATTATTGTTCCAAGAATTTACTCTAGATATTCGTGATAAGAAAGGGTCTGAAAATGTAGTAGCCGACCATTTATCATGTATCCTTGATGACACTAGAGATGATGAGAAACCTATCCTTGACACTTCCCTGATGAACAATTATTTTCCATCTCTTTGTTACCCTGGTTTGCCGACATTGTAAATTATTTGGTAACTGGTCAAATGCCCGACCATTGGTCTAAATAGGATAGAGCTAAATTCTTGTCTGAGGTTAAATACGTTTTCTGGGATGATCCGTACTTATTCAAATATTGCCATGATCAGATCATCCGCCATTGTATTCATGACAACTAAATCTCTAGTGTTCTAACTTTTTGTCATTATGGATCTTGTGGGGGTCACTTTAGTTCTAAGAAATAAGCTGCGAAGGTTTTGCAATCCGATCTTTATTGGCCTACACTGTTTAAGGACTCCCACCTATTTTGTCAAAGTTGTGATAGATGTCAAAAGTTAGGAAAGATGACCCGACGTAATATGATGCCATTTAGTCCTATACTAATAATAGAAATATTTGATGTGTGGGGTATAGATTTTATGGGTCCTTTTGTCAATTCTTATGGAAACTTTTACATCTTATTAGTTGTTGACTACATTTCTAAGTGGGTTGAAGAAATCTCTACCAAGACAAATGATTTCCAGGTTGTGATCAAGTTTGTTAGAGACAATATTTTTTCTCTATTTGGTATTCCTAGAGAAATCATTAGTGATGGAGGTTCCCATTTTTGTAATCGGTCTTTCGAGACTCTCATGAAGAAATATTATATTACCCATAAGATTTCTACACCTTACCACCCACAAACTTGTGGCCAAGTAGAAGTGTCTAATAGGAAAATTAAACATATTTTAGAGAAGAACATAAACCCTACCCGAAAGGATTGGTCTTTGCGCTTAATAAAAGCTTTGTAGGACTACCGAACCGGTTTTAAGACTCCACTTAGGATATCTCCATATATACTTGTCTTCGGTAAATCCTACCACTTGCATGTATAATTAGAACACCGAGCTTATTGGGCCATTAAATGTCTAAACTTTGACCTATCTACTGCTGGTGAAAATCGTAGACTGCAACTCAATGAGTTAGAAGAAATTCGTAATGATTCTTATGATGAGCACGAAAGTGCGACGCATTTTCACCCATAAATACATTAGCTAGGACTCATTTTATCACTAATAATCTTGTTTGTAGGTGTTTTAGTCAAATAAGCTCTTATGGACAAAGTTGCTTGAAAAGTGGTTTTTGTACCCTAAAGGACACGTGTTATACGGACTCTCATTGTTGGCTAAGGGGTACCTCAATTATTAAGGGTCACCCAGTTACTAAGGGGAAACCTATGTGCTATTCACACACATGGCTAATCACACCCCAGAACAGGATAAGGGGAAGCTTCATCTTCTTCATTTAATATTCAAATTTTGGTGGGAAAAATGGCTACATAATTAGGGTTTTGATTTTGAAGTAGTTTCACTGAGATTAAAGAGCTGAAATTCAATAGGCATATTCCTTAAGCCTAAACAGGCATGGTATGATCGATCGTTTTAATCGGAATTGGTTATAATGGTTATTTGAAGAAAAACATGAAGAACACTTTTGGTGGGAAAAACTTGGTTTTGAACCAGCAGATTAGGGTTCGATTTTTAATCATGTTTCACAGAGATTCAAGGGCCTAAATTCATTGGGTTGACTTGTTTGAGATAAACAGAGTTGTTAATGGCCTTGGATTCGTTCATAATTGGTTGGATAATCGGGTTTAAAGAAATCAGGGTTCACGGGCTTTTGGCTATTTAACTGCGTAATTTGTTGGAGATGATTTGGACGAGATTTTAGTTGATTTCTTCACTAATTAAGATTGGGTTGATCCTTTTTTATCTAAACAGGGTAGTTATGAGTCATAAATTCGAAGATTCAGGAGGTTACGTGGAGTTGGGAGAAAATCAGAGTATATGCATGTGCATGATTTATTCTCGGAATTTATGAGTTATTTTTGGAGTGATAGATGAGGCTGGATGGTATTGGGATCATGTTGATTGTTTGATCAGCAAGTTGAGAGTGTTTTGACATCAACATACGCTTGAAGAAGGATTTAAGATCTCTTCAGGGAAGGAATATTTGACAAAGAAATAATCTTAGGATTTGCTGTATTTTTGGGAAACTTTTGTGTGTTTAACTTCAACTGAGGTGAGTTCGAGTGTACTAGCTGGAAGATTCTGCATGAGAAGATAAAATAAAATAATATCCTCAGAATTAACATTTGCATAATATTCCCGAGATAATTTTATATTTTAAAAAGATTTGAGCATTCATGGGGAAGATAATCGCATGTGCTGTATAAATAGAGTTGCTGAGAGTCATTGATGGATATATAGAGTGTTGGGGGAGAAGAACAGAAGGCTACAGAGCAGATTTCTCTGCTGCTATAGAGAAGAAGAAAAAGAAGAAGATTTGACACTGACTGACTGTCGCAGAGAACTGTCGTTTATAAACAGTACTCGTAACATTCAGTTTGGCACACTTGTTTTGAATTTGCAACATATCTTGTAACGGTGATTTCTGTAACGCCTGTACAGCGTTGCAATTTCATTATAATTTTAGTTTTCTTCAATAAAAACACCATTTGATCTATGATTTATATTTTTGAGTGTGTTTTCATGATGATAAGCTAAACCCCAACACTGGGTCGATGGAGGAATCCGAACTTCACACATGGGTGAAAATTATTTAATTTTCTATTTGACTTTTGCATTATTTTGAATTGATTTATGATTCGATTAAATTAGTTGTGATTCAATTAGATAGGTTATTCTTTGTTTAGATAATCTATGCTTAGGGGATACAATTAATGTTTTGAGGATCTACTTTGGCAAAAGAAGAGTCGGTGTTGTTTTGTTTAATGAGCTTTAATTGTTGAGAATAAGTAAATTGTACCCTATGTTATGAATGCGGTGAAATCCTAAACCCAGTGACTCTCTTCTATTTATTATTTTTAATTAAACCTTTTAATTTAATCTTCACAATTTCCGAGTGAACAAATCTTAATTACTACTACGAAAACTTTTAAAAATTCACAATCATCTTACCAGGGTGGGAAAATTTACAAGGAGAAAACAAAAATATTTCATGATAAATCGATTATTCGAAAGACAGTTGAACCAGGTCTGAAAGTTCTCCTTTACGATTCTCGTTTACATCTTTTCCCTGGTAAATTGAGGTCTCGGTGGTCCGGACCATACTTTGTCACAATTGTTTTTCCTCATGGTGCAGTTGAATTTGAAAATCCTAAGAACGGAGAAACTTTCAAGGTTAACTGTTGAAACCATTCATGGAGTTACCCAGTCATGCAATTGAAGAATCAGAGCTGAGAGATCCTGTCTACCAGGATTAATTTTAACGGTAAAAAAGTCTGGTTGAAGATACTAAACTTAGCACTTTATGGGAGGCAACCCATCCTCTTGTTGTACATTGGTTTTATTTTTATTTTCTTTCTTTCTTGCTCCTATGGAAGGATTTATACGCTTCATCCAGGTACTATCTTTCCGACTTACCTCTTTATTCCTCTTGTTACTTATATTTTTGGTACTGCACTTTAATTTGAAACATTGAGGACAACGTTAGATTTAAGTTTGGGGGTGAGGGAAAAACTTTTAGTTAGTTTTTAATAAAGTGAAAAAAATAAAAAAAAACCCATAGCCTAGAAATTTGTGCTAATTTACGATGACACTAACCAGTCTTAGTAGATAGAAACATCTTGGTTGTAGGAGTTAAGGAACCCAATAACAGAGTCTATTCATAAAAATACAGAGTTCAGGTGTTAGAATGGAATCATCACACTACGTCCTATTTTTATTTTATTTTTGAAAAATTATATGTTTCTTTAAGTGATTTGGTGTGGCCAAACACATCGAATTGTTACCACTGCCAGATGGAATAGAGTGATTGAGTTACTAAATAATAAATATACCGGACCAAACGAAATAAAGTTAAAAAAAATTGACAATTGGATAAAGCAATATGTCTGTGTTTTCCCTATCTCTATCGCCTAAACATGCGTGGAACGCAGTATCCATGAGAACTATCATGTAATTTGCTGACAAGAAGCATGCGCTTGGATCCAAAAGATAAAATCATGCAGTCCAATATATATATATATATATAAATGAAAAATGAAAAATTTATTATTATATACAATAAATTAATGACTGTTGGTTCCCTTGTATATGCCAGTGAGTTGATCTATAATTAAGATTATCGACCGTTAGTTCCCTTGTATATGCCAAGCGTGTTGATATTAGTTCAGACCAGTATCTCAATCCATTAGGATTCATAGGTTCATCTTGGCGGAGGCCTTCAGACAGATATGGGAAACACCGTTGAAATTAGACAACATTGTTTTGAAACACCGTTCATAGGTTCATCATGGCGGAGGCCCAACACATCCAATATTAATTTGTGTGATTCCGATTATTGATAGAACTCTGTCACTTATATATATATATATATATATATATATATATATATGACTCGCATCCAGGTACTTCCTTTTGTAACCAATGAAAGTAGGCAAACCAAGGAGACTCTTTAGTGTCATTCCTGAGTCCTTCACAGATATCTAGGGTTTGAAGTAAAGGTTTTGTAGGTACACCTCTGGTAAACCTTCCCGAGACTATAACTCGGCTAATCGGGCCACCTAGGGGTTTAAAATCTTGTTATACGTGCTAAGTGTGACCGTATACTCGACGAGATGGAGTTGTATGTTATAAAATTAGTTTAATTTGATTTTCTCGAGGCCTAGCAAAGTCTAAGTGTGGGTGAATTTGATAGATGTCTAAAACACCTTGATATTTATCTATTTTTTATGTTTTCTTTGCTACGTTTTCTTGTAAATTATGTAATTTATGTTTGATTTTGAGTTTTTAGGTACTTTGGAGCAAAAGAAGAAGAAACGTCGCTTAAAAGGGCTAAAGTGTCATTTCATGTGCAACTGCTGATGGAGGCGAATTATCTCTCATTATTTGTTTTTATTTCTTCATCTCTGAAAGGCATGTCGGCTTTAATGATTCGAATTATATCTGAAAAGCATGGCAACCTTAGTGATGAAATTGAAGAAAAGAAGTGAATATGAGATGTAAGAGATGGCTGCTCGAGAAACTACTAAAAGCACCCACAAAGGTGTTAAAGGGACCCTATGAAATGTCTCGGAAGAGTTGATAAAGACACCCCAGGAGTTTTTCATTATATGCATCCCAAAATTGATCTTTGTACCCCATAAATTGTTATTCGCACCCCCAAGAATTGCTAAACGTAGCCCAAATTGTTAAAGGGACACCGTTGTTGGATAAGGTGGAAGTCATCTTCTCCGTTGTTGGTGGGAAAAGAAGAACATAATTAGGGTTGAAGATTTTAAGGTGTTATACTGAGATTTAATTAGCTGAAACTAAATGGGTTTGTTCCTAAGGACTAAACAGGTCTGGTAATGGTCTTTATTTTGATCATAATTGACTAGATAATCCGTAGAAGATGAATTAGTGCTCACAGTTTTGGCGGGAAAATATTGTTCTTCATGGGAAATTTAGGGTTCGATAATTGAAGTTGTTCAAGAGAGATTCAATGGCTCAAATCGTTTGGGATGGATTATATCAACTAAACATGACTGGTATGTCCTTTAAAACCGGTTAACTCGGGCTAAATAATCCCGGAGAATAAAACATAGGAGAGAGTTTGTTTTCGAGTTTGTTAGAAAATTATAGGAGTTTCGGGTAAGACTCAATGACGAATTAGTGTTGGTTTAGGCATGTCTATTTCAAACAGACTTGGTAAGAGTCTTAGATTCGAAGAAAATGAAGTTTCCACGTACTTAAAGTAAAACAGGGAAGCCATTGTATATCGGGTATGATTTTCTATTATTGGAAGTGGTGACGTATATATGTATGAGTTTAGCTTGTACTGGCAACATGACTGGACCATGTATACCACCAGAAGACTTGGGAATAATTCTCAATACAAAGAAATAAAACCGTAACTTTCCGAAAAGGAAAAAGGGAGATTTCATCGAGATTACTTGCCCTAAAGGGTGCTGCTGTGTATAAAAAGGAGTTGTTCGAGTCCAAAAATGGTTATACGTAATAGTTGGTTAGAATCGAGAAATCATAAGTTTAAGAAATTTCTCCTGCTGCTGCATATTCAAGAACACGAGGAACAAGGTACGCCCAGAACAGTCGCAGAAACTGTCGAAATTTAACCGCAGAAGATTTCTATCGTTCTTCAGTCAGTAGAGAAAGACCATTATCCATTGCGCCCTTTGGTTCTGAACTGTTCAACTCAGTCGCTATATACCTTTAGCGAAAGGAAATCATTCTAAGAAAATTTCTATTATTTTTAAATTTTCTCCCGTTTTCGATTCATGAGTAACTAAATTTATTTTCTAGGGTTTTGGAAGAAGCTATTTTCGATGCGTAATATTTAGTAATTAATTTTATTTGGCATAAATACTCCAAAATTGTGTTTTAATTTGTCTAAAAATTCTCTCTTCTTTACATGCTTCGTAATAATTGTTTAGGGTAGTTTCTACAGTTCTTTTATAAGCGAAGTAGGATTAGGCCTTAGAATAGTGACAATAATCGTAAAAAAAGAGCTTATAATGTTATATCTTCCAAAGCATGAGATTGGGTTTGAATTGTTTTGAGTAAAATAAGAATATTTTGTCAAAGAAATTGTTATTGAGTTTGCAAATATTGGAAGTAGTGGAATCCAAAAACCTAGAATCTTCTCTCCTTGGTAACAAAAAAAATCAATTTTAATTAAGTTGTCTTATTATTTTGCTTTATTAATCTGAAATCAAATCTTTAAAAGAGTCCGAGCAACAAATCTTTTCTTACCACTTCAAAACAACATCAATCACTTCAATAAAGCCCCAACATAGTTCACCAGTACAACTACTTCTACAGCTTCTCTGCATCACATCAATCCTGCACCATTTGTAAAACCCAGACAACATTACCTTTCACACACAATCCTTGAAGATATGCCTAGCCATTTCTCCACCAACTGAGAGTTGCACTAATAACTGGAACCCACAACACCACTGATACACTTCTTCCATTCCTAGCCATTGATGAAGTAAACAAAATCCCCAAAATCCAACTTACACAGAAAATTAACAAAACGAAGAGAAAATCACAAAAAAATGTTTAACAACATTACTAGGGTAACTAAAAAAATTGAATCAAAACATCAAAAACAAGTACAAGGATTAAGGAAGCAAGAGTGAAAAATCAAAATTCCCCTAATCGAATACAGTAAATTGAATCAAAAATCCCCAAAATCCAACATATACAGACAAAGATTAACAAAGTTTGAAAACCACACAATCCAACCAAATCGAATCCAGAGCCAAATTGAATCTTGGGAAAAATTATAGGGATATTCAATTTAATTGAGAAATTGCAAATGAACAGAAAAATGCTCTAAAATAATCAAAAATTATACAAAAATAAACACAAACTAAAACCCAGAGAGATTGTTTAAGAACCAAAGATTGAATAAAACGTTATCATCAAGAACATCACAAGATGTTCATAGTCATCAATTTTACTAAAACCCCTTAAAAATAAGGTTTCACAACTCTTAAATTATTCAGGAAAAAAGAGAGAAAGAACATAGAAACCCTAAGCAAAAAAGAAGGATGTGGAATTAGAAATACATGAGAAGAAAAATTCAGAAAAATCATCCTTCAACTCAAGATTCACGATCACTATTCAAGGCTTCAATGAAACATAAGCTAAATCGCATCTAACATGCTAAGAAATGAATACAGAGGAATAATTTTGTAAAAGAAAATAGAGAAATGTAAAAAATAAGAAAAATAAGACCCCCATTGAATAGATCTGGATCCCAATGATTATATTTTCTTTTTCTTGTTTGGAAAAAATTGAAGAAAAAAAGAAGAAAAGAGAAAGAAGCTACCGCTTAGGGTTTTGGTATAGGCGGAGTTTGAAAGGAGAAGGAGAACCTACCGAGAAAGAGATAGGAAAGAAAATGAGGGTGTAATATCTTTAGAGTTTTGTATATATTTTTTTGGATGGTGGAGATAGGCGGACAAAGATAGTCATACGGATTAAGAAAATTTATAAATGGTAGAGATTTGATTAAAGATTATCATACGGATCAAGAAAGCGTGTTTTCTTTGTGCTTTCTCTTTGTGTTTCTGGTTTGAATTTTGACTAGTCACATAGGTCATGAAGTAAATTAAACTAGTCATATAGGTCATGAAGTAGCTTTAGTATCTGATACATCATCGAAATCGATAAATATGAAGCTCCGGGAGGCTTTTTACTTCAAACTTAGCATTATATGTCGTCTAAATCGATAAAAATGAAGCTCAATGTCGATTCCAACTTCAAATTAAGTATAAAGACAAACAAACTATGAACCAAGAAGCTTCGGGAGGGTTCAGACTTCAAACTTAGCAGGATACATCATGAAAATCGATAAATATGAAGCTCGGGGTTGATTACAACTTTAAATTCAGTATAACGACAAACAAACCATGAACCAAGATGCTTCGAGAGGGTTCAGACTTAAAACTTAGAAGGATACTTCATCGAAATCGATAAATATCAAGCTTGGTGTTGATTCCAAGTTCAAATGTGGCATAACGACAAAGAAACTATGAACCAAGGAGCTCCGGGTTCAGACTTCAAACTTAGCAGGATACATCATATAAATTGATAAATGTGAAGCTCGGTGTTGATTCCAACTTCAAATGTGGCATAACGACAAACAAACTATGAACCAAGAAGCTCCGGGAGGGTTCAAACTTCAAACTTAGCAGGATATATCATCGAAATCGATAAATATGAAGCTCGGTGTTGATTCCAACTTCAAATATGGCATAATGACAAACAAACTATGAACCACGGAGCTCCGGAAGGGTTCAAACTTCAAACTTAGCAGGATATATCATCGAAATCGATAAATATGAAGCTCAGTATTGATTCAAACTTCAAATGTGGTATAACGACATATAAAATATGAACCAAGAAGCTTCGGGAGGGTTCATACTTCTAACTTAGCATGATATATCATCAAAATCAATAAATATGAAGCTTATTGTATATTCCAACTTCAAATATGGTATAACGACAAACAAACTATGAACCCCGAAGCTCCTGGAGGGTTGTCACTTTAAACTTATCATGATACATCATAGAAATCGATAAATATGAAGCTCAGTATCGATTCGAGAAAAAAAGTGGCTCCGAGCTTGAAACCCGTCCACTAGTTGACTACTATAAGTCGGAAACTTCATAAGAACGATGAACCCATTCATTTACAGTTGACTACTATAAGATTCCTTCATTATATTCTCCAAAATCTTAAAAAAGCCCTATTATGGCATATTGTACGCATACCCTGGCTCCGAGATTAAAACTTGGTCGTGAGTGGACTACTATAAGTCGGAAACTTGGTAAGAACTATGAATCCATCCATTTATAGGTAAGATTCCTTCGAAATATTCCCCGAAACCTTAAACAAACCCTATTTTGGCATATTGTATGCATACCCAGGCTCAGAGATCGAAACCTGGCCGTGAGTAGATTACTATAAGTCAGAAAATTCATAAGAACGATGAATCCATCCATTTATAGGTAAGATTCCTTCGGAATATTCCCTGAAACCTTAAACAAACCCTATTCTGGCATATGGTATGCATACCCTGGCTCCGAGATCGAAACCTGGACGTGAGTGGACTACTATAAGTAGGAAACTTGGCAAGAACGATGAATCCATCCATTTATAGGTAAGATTCCTTTGGAATATTCCCCTAAACCTTAAACAAACCCTATTTTGGCATATAGTATGCATACCCTGGCTCTGAGATCAAAACCTGGTCGTGAGTTGACTACTATAAGTCGGAAACTTCGTAAGATCGATGGATCCATCCGTTTACAGGTAAGATTCCTTTGGAATATTCCCCAAAACCTTAAACAAACCCTATTCTGGCATACCCTGGCTCCGATATCGAAATCTGTCATAAACTTCGTAAGAACGATGAATCTATCCATTTATAGGTAAGATTTCTTCGGAATATTCTATAAAACCTTAAACAAACCATATTATGGAATATTGTATGCAGACCTTGGATATGAGATCGAAACCTAGCCGTTAGTGGACTATTATAAGTTGGAAACTTGGTAAGAACGATGAATTCATCCATTTACAGGTAATATTCCTTCGGAATATTCCTAAAAAATTTAAACAAACTCTATTCTGGCATATTGGATGCATACCTTGGCTTCGAGATTGAAACCTGGCCTTGAATGGACCATTATAAGCCAAAAACTTGGTAAGAACGATGAATCCATCCATTTACAGGTAAGATTCCTTCGACTACACCAAATTCCTGGATTAGTAACATACCTGAGCCGTTACTAAAATGGGTTGTAACGGCTCATGGTTGTTACAAAACGGGGCGTTACATTTTTTTTGTAACGGCAATGTAGCCATTACTAATTTGGTTGTAACGGCCCTTAGTAATAGGTGAAGGATGTTACGAACCCGCCACGTGGTAACAACTCAAGGTCGTTACTAATTTTTCGTAACAAGAACATCGTAACATCTTAGAGACGTTACTACTTGGCAGGTTAGTAACAGGACAGAGCCGTTACTACGTGGAAAATTGAAAGAGCTCATAGCCGTTACGAACTTTTTTGTAACAACAAAAAAATTACTGCCAGTCAACCTTGACCAAGTCAAGGCCGACAGGCAGTTCATTTTCTTCCGGAAACAAGCCGAAATTCAAAATTCTATACCCTGCATACACCATTCAATACATTCATCATCCATACTAAACATTAATTTCTCCAATCTATTCATATCACATTCATTCAATTCATATAATCAAATAACTAAAATTTATCTGACTATCAAACTTTTTTTTTTTGCTAAGTGTCAAATTTCCTAGGGAATACATAGAAACTTACCAATTTCCTACAAAACTTACAAAATTTGAATACATGGAACTTACAAAAATTGAAGATGCTTTGTTCTCCACTCTTGTGATGCACATGGGTCCTGAAAAAGACGAGGCAGTGCACAAAGGTCATAAACTCTGTAGCTGAAACCATACTTTAACCAGCCCGCAGAGTCCATGCCCTTTCCATTCCTTGAACTGAAGTGTGAGCCTATTTGATCACATTAATGGCACCTCCAGGTACAAAATGCGTTGATATGATGTGGACTCTCTCAGATTCTATCCGCTTCCTTGCCTTTTTTACTTGCTCGACTTCTTTCATCAGCAAGGTCTCCACTTTCCGCAAACTGCATCAACTTCAGTTCGAGCCTCTTTAGCTGTGTGAATATCACAAGTGACTTGGTCACCAACAACCAAAACTCAGAAAATAGTTCGGAACAAGGAAATGAAAGAAATCTTGAACGAATACTCAGTCCATACACATTAGTTCAAATAAAATTGGGTAAGCCAGAACTATTTCTCCATTCTTCCCTAATAAGCCGACAAATAAACAATGTAAATAAGATGCATACATTAGATGAAATTGAATACTTAGTATCCACTCCAACGGCTTCTGAAAGGATTTATAAGTATACATTAGATGCATTACAAATAAACAACAGTTCAGAAGGAGACAAATATTCAATATACCCTGCATCAGAAGATGACATTAAGCTAAGGTAGTAAGAAGTAGTACATGAGAAAGAGAACTTGGAGCCACTTGCTAAAGGAAATTGTTTACATAGGTAAAGAAGTTTAGCATATTTACTTGAAATAGATGGAAACATACTCCTCAGTAAATGTACTTTCAGCTGGAAAAGTCCACAAGCTTCATAAGTTGGCTCTATCTTTGGTCCTGCAAACAACCAAAGATAATAAGCTCTCTCACCAGAACCGAGTACATAATTGTAAGAAACAGAAACCCCAAAGAAATTATGACAAATACAAAGTGGCTGAACCACTTACATCACAGGCAGATTATGTCTTTCCATCACGAGTCTGCTTCCAACAACCTACGCTTTTTATTGCATAATGTTCATATCCTGAAGCTGTTACATTACAACCAATCAGTTTATATGGATAAGAGGCCTAGAAATATTATTAGACAACGAAGTACAAATAAACAATCACTATCACGATTATAATGTCTATTACTTGCACAATCGGTATAATGTCTCCTGAACACAACAGTACCTTCAATGGTTTTTTATGATAAGAAAAAGAACAGAATACAAATTACAAGTAATAAAAATTAGTAGGCCTAAACTATCGTATGCCACTGGAAGGTACTGAGTTGGTTGCATTTCTGGTCATACTTTTTCTTAACACATTCACTGGCCTACAGAAAAAAAATGATTCGATTTAAGTATATGCTAGTAACTGTAAGTTAAGCACAGAATACAAGAGTCACCGAAACACAAAACTTATACTTATAACCTATATATGGAGCATTTGTGTTTACAAATACGATGTTGGGATAGTGGTAAACACTATTTTGCTTGTTTAATACAAGTAAAACTGTCTATGCTGCATAGTGGGTGCCTAAATGTTAACGCAATATGCACTATTATCATCAGAATGAATCATAACAATTACCTTCACTTCAGCATAGAGCTTCATTTACCATGCGTATAGTCTGTCTAAGGTGGACGATTGACTTCCTGTGATCATTGAAAACTCTTCATTAAAGTCGCTTCCGCTCTCATCGTCATCATCTCTCGATGCTGAAGTGAGGCGATTGCTTAATAAAGACGATTGTGAAGATGGCGACCGGTACCATGTAATAGCCTTTGTCACCTGTTTTGGAGGTTCTACGCAAGTTGGAAATGGGAAACATGTATCAAAAATACAACATCCATGTGATGTGCGATAAAAACTAAATAAGTCTTAATCGATCTACATGAATACGAAAATACCTTGAGAGGTAAGGTCCAGTCCCCTGTGACAATAAGCTTAGATGAAAATCCACAAGAAAAATAGGTGACCCTGATGTCCCTACGAATACAGAAACTCTACTAAGGATATGCATCACATAAACTCATATCGTAACACACAGAATATACAATTCCAAGAAAAGAACCAGTAATTCTCATATCTATTGGACATTCAACATTACAAGGAAAAGTTTTACACAGAAAACAGAAAAAAAATTACCTTCACCATCCAAAAATTTGGACACAACTTTGTTAGTTTAAAGCATTCTAGATACCTATTTTCCACATTCAGAAGCTTTGAAGAACCGATTCTCGATATCCTTTATACTTGATAAGAAATCTTTACCCCCCATGATTAATGAATCTAGAAGGATCTCCTATTTTCCACATTTTGTGCACATTACCACTGCCTCAGTACCTTATCTTGCAGGAAAAGAACAACATTAATGCCACAATTACAGGGATCAACCGCTCTCGACAATTGTATCAACCGAGAAAGCACAACAGAAATGAAAAAATCTGAAATATGTATTAAAACTAACAACATACCCATGCTCCATATCAGTCAACCTAGGCGGATCATTATTTCCCTTATTCAAGATAACCAAGTTCAACACAGACATCTCTTGGCTCACGATGCACCCACGGATAGACTTCCTTCTTCTCTTACCATTACATCTTCCTTGTCCACGAAAGTAAGGAGTTCCTGAAAAGAAAGACTAGCGGAATTACAAAACTATGCAAATCAATAAAGACCAAGAAATTACAATTGAATAACTCAAACTACAATCATATTCACATTCTGTGTATCTCTATGTAATAGGAGCCTAACTATGCCTGGAGTCAACACTCCTTTCTTCATTGGGAAACCTTGCTAGTCACACTCCTTACTTACATGCCTCAGAGCATCTCTACTGACCTCCTGGGAGATCCCTTTTTCATAGAACACACACCTGCACACACGTACACAAATATTTACCGACCTCAGTATTGTTTTACAGACTCATAACAAGTAATCTTCAAACCATCTGGTAAGCCTTACACAACCAACTTAACAATTTAGAAAACCAATATAACAATCAAACTAGACATGCCTTTCAATTAGAGAAGGCTTTCAGAAAGTTAATAAACCAAGCCTAAGTATCGTCAAAACAAAAGGGACTCCCAAAATAAATACTCGTACAAAAAAGAAGGCATGGCAAATCATTGACATGCTGAAGCAAAAACCAGTAGCTAGTTGTTTCTAAATGAAAGACCCACTCTATAAGCTGCCAAACATATAGTTTAAAAAACATTGCAAGTCTTATATTGAAACATCATCTCAAAGTGTGCAGCAAGATTAAGCTAGACAACAATATTAACAATTAGAATTAAACTGCTCTGGAAAATCCGGAAGGAAGAACTAGAAAGATCATAAGCTACTTCCATATCCAAAATCACAAACATGAACTAAAGATAAAAACAACCATGATATTTTTACAAAGAGAAGAGCAAATAAAATAAGCAAGAGATTAAGGTTTATACCCAATACTGCAAAATCTTCATCTTGCTACTTTTTTCCAATGGATTCTAATTAAGAGTATAGACTGCAAATAACACTCTCACGAGAGATTCGGGTTAATATTGCAGAATACTAAAATAACCAACAACCCAAAACATCAAAATTACCTTTAGAAGTTGTTAGGACGACACCATCAGCACTAGCAGAAGCAATCCCAACCCCTTGTAGCTTCTCCGTCAACTTATCAACTTCATTCCCATCTGCATCTAAAAATAAATCTGAATAAAATTCCCTAAATCAGAAACCCGAATCTCATAATCAATTGAACAAGAAACCCTAAATGAATTATCACTTTCATTTCCTAAAACAAAAACCTAAAACGAAATTAAAATAAAATCGTATTCGATTTATTGATAGGTGTCTAAATCACCTAATTTAATATTTAGTATTTATGCTTTCTATGCTATTTTTCGTGTGAATTATGTCTCTTATGTTTGATTTTGAGTTTACTAGGTGCAATGGAGTCATTTGAGGCGAAAGAAGGATAATTAGCCATTTGGAGCTGAAAGGGCAAAAAAGGTCATTTCATTGGCGACACTATCGGGATCCGAGCTAGAGTTAAGGAGCAACTCTGTTTTAGAAGAGCAATAAAGACAGACAAGTCAAGGTTAAGGGGTTATAAAGTGGCTAGCCCTTATCATAAGTGGACACCTAATATAGGCACCCGTGGGGTGGCTTTTATGTTGGGTGTCTCAATCCAAACAACCCTAATGGCTATACCCTAAAATCGAGAGGAGGATGCCTCTCAATCAGTTCATTCACCTGAAACTTGAACATTGAGAAAGCAGCAGCCACTGCAATTAAATTCGACAGATCGAAAATTAAATCAAGAAAGGTGGATTAGAGATTGAAGAACATGGAGCTGTGTCTGTCGAATTCAGTGGATGGGAGAGATGGAGTAATAGGGGTTGGTGGTTCTGTTGAATCGAAGTTAGGATTCTTGAGATTGCGACGCTGCTGTTACAGGAGATGGTGCTTGTAGCTCAAGTTGAAGATGAAGGTAGTGTGAATGAATGAAATGGGTCTGAGACAAATCGAGACATAAACGAGTGATTGCTGCCATTTGGAGATATGAAGCTCGGTGATGAACAACAGGGGAGTTGCTGTGGCTGAGTGGGTGATTGTGATTGATTCAAGAAGAACTCAGGGAGATGGGGTTCTCACTGCAATGGATTTGTGGTGGAAATACAGATGGTAGTCTGGTTATGGTGGTTTCAATGGCTCTGAGATGGAGTGCAATGGGTTGCTGTGTTACTGGATTGAGGAAGATGATGAAAAGATGGTGATGATCTGAGCTAGTGGTGTTGATTGTAACTTAAGCACTGGTAGGTTGCAGGGATGTCACAATGGGGGTGCAAACAAGGGAGATGAGGTGTATATGCAATCCTTAGATGAATGTTAGGACAGGTGAAGCTGCAGGATTATGCAACTACAATGAAGAACTGAATCTGTAATTCAAGAATTGATGTTGCAGAAATAGCTAGGCACCGGGGCTTATGTTGCAGGGACATTGAAACTAAGATGATATTTGTGTGGTTCTGGTGAGTAACTGCAGGTTGCTGGCACAGAAGATATGAATGGTTTGCAGTAGCTGAGCAAGGGAAGCTGGTGTAGTAAAATGGTGTGGCCTGGTTGCAGTGGTAGACTGAAGATCAGCTGGAGCTCATTCTGAAACTGCAGGTGGAGTGTTGGTTGTGTGTGGAACTGAGATAGCAGATGGATATGGAACTGGAGATGGGTTTCTAAAGCTTTGAAGCTACAGAGGGAGCTTGAGTTGATAAGAAATATTCCTTTGATGTTTGCAGGGAGGAGTCTGCTGGATTAGTAGGTGCAGGTAGCTGGAGTACAGGCTATGATGGTTGGCAGTGCAATTATGCTGGGTTTAAGGCTGCAGTTTGGGACATCATTGCAGTGAGATATGGAGCAGCTCAAATGGATTTGGTGGATGCAGGTGCAATTTATTAAACATGATGTTGTGACTGGAGTGCTGCTATGACAAAGGGCAGTGAATGGAGTTCTTGGTGCAGCTGTAATGGTATGTTGCAGGTGGTGTTTAAACTGAATTGGGTAGTGATGTTGTGTCTGGTATTGGAGTTGGTGTTGCGGCCTGGAAGGCTGAGTTATGTTGGTGAACTAAAAATTGTTAAACAGCTGGTACTTAAAGAAAGCTTAAGTGGAATGGACAGAATTGAGCTTGAGGGTGTTGTTGATTTCAACAAGGAGCTGAAGTGGATTGAACTACAGGGACAATTGCAGCTGGACTTGAACCGTTGAGGAAGTTTCAGCTGGTGATGATTGAATTATGGACTGGGTTTTGTAGTTGCAAGGAACTGAGCTCAGAATCGGGAAGTATGGCAGTGATATTGGCCTGAAACCAATGCTGAAATTGTGCGAAAAGTGGGCTAAAATGGCGAGTCGATGAGCATAGTTCCGGTAGTCAGATTTTGGAACCGAAAGTGTCGATCGCAATATTTCAGTGAATCGCGAGGGGTGTATGAGTCAGATGCAAGAATTGATGGCTGGAAGTATGAGCTACACGTCACGCTTTTGGGTACGTTTCCTCAAGAATAAAAAATTGGATTTAGATGGGTTATGCAAATGTTTGAAATGCAGGAAAGCAAAGTTGAGCTACTGGAAGTGTAGAATTTCCTGGTGACAGTTTCCAATGGTTCAAGTGATCAGAGAAAGTTTTCCGGCGACCGGATTCCGGTGATGACGTCAGCACTCCGGCGACCAGTTTTTGACCCAAAATTTCCAGAGACATATTTCTCACACCTGGGCTTGGTGGACTAGTAGATGGACGTGGACTTGAAGATTTTGAAGACTTTGACCTATTTTTGGAAAGCAAATGGCTATAAAAAGAGAGTTTCTACAACAAAGAAAATTATTATGATTCTATTCTTGGAGCTTTTGCAGAGAACTACTTCTAGGGTTTGCTTTCTTTTATGTTTCATAGTCTTCCTTTGAATATTTTGATGATGAACTCCATGAATATGAGTAGCTAAATACAATAATTGGTTATGGGATAAAAGTTGATTTCTTCGATCATGATTATTTAATTCTATGAATTAGTTTTGTCTCAATTTTATCGTTTATGATTCATTGTTTTTATTATAATTTGATGTGAATGCTAGTTTGGTTGAGTCCGGAATCAATTGGATTTGTTTTCATCTCTATAGCTATATTAGGGTTTTCAATACGTAAAAGTTGTTATCTCTGATTTTTAGTAGAAACTTGTGGTTAATACTTGTAGTGATACATCTTTTTAATCGCATATGAATCATAACCTTTGTTAAAACGAATTAGTGCTTTTACACGTTTGTTTGCATCGATTAGTCTTATTTCATAGAACTTATAGCTCTTAGGGAGTTAAATCTAATTGTGCTTTTACACTTTAGGTTGCTTTTTAAGAAGATTTCACAATAGCATCTTTTAATGTTGTTTGTGATAAAATCAGGAAATAAACGGGATACTCTTGCGATCAAGATATCCTAGGGCTTTTGATAATTGAGAGATTAAATACCAATTCTAATCATAGATAAAAAATACATGTTTGTGAATGATACTATCCCTTAACCAATATCTTCTCCTTATTGATTATTCGAACTATTTACTTTGTTTTATTTAACTTTATTACTTAGATAGAAACAAAAACACAACTTGGGTTATTTAGTTACATAAGAATCTGAAAATTGCATAACAACAATCGCCTCTCTGTGGATACGAAGTCTTTCTTATCGAATACTATATTCATAATTAGTAAAGTGAGGAAGTGAATTATATTTTTGACGCATACGACACGCATCAAATTTTGGCGCCGTTGCCGGGGAGGCATTCAGCTTGTTATCTAGTTTTTAGTTTCTTTTTATTATTTTTCTTCTTGCATACTTGTGTTTCGTTTCTCGTCTTGTTTCTCACTTGTTTGCGAGAATTGTTTTTTTTCAGGTACCTAATCTCTGGCTTCTAAAGATTGGAATTATCCAAGGTGCGGGATAGATACTCGAAAAGTCACAATACTCCAACCAAGGCAAGGAACGATGGAAGAACACGACTTGGAAGTAGAACACGAAGCTCTTCGGCAAGAAGGAGAGGAAGTAGAACACGATATTCCTTTTGAATAAGAAGGAGAAGGAGAAGAAGCAATGGGTGACCCTGCAAATCGTTCACTTAAAGACTTAGCTTCTCACAAGCTGGATATACAGCAAGGTTGCATTCAAACCGTCTCCACTTTTGAAATCAATCCGGGACTTCTTAGAGAATTACCAAAGTTCCATGGTTTGGTGAATGAAGATCCAAATAAGCATCTTATGTATTTCCACACCATTGTCATGGCTATGCTCCCAGCGAATATGGAGGCGGATGGTTCTATGTTGAAGGTTTTTAGATTCTCATTGGAAGGTAATGCTAAGGATTGGTTATACTACTTGCCTTCCGGGAGTGTTACAACTTGGAATGGGCTCAAGAAACTCTTTCTAGAGAGATATTTTCCTGCATCTAAGGCTACTCAAATTCGCAAGGAGATTTGCGGAATGAAGCAAAATGTGGGAGAATCGTTATATGATTGTTGGGAACGATACAAGAGGTTGGTGGCCAGCTGTTCTCATCACCAATTTAGTGACGCCATGATCATCCAATACTTCTATTAAGGACTCCAATCAAGTGATAAGAATCTTATCGACGCAGCGGGTGGTGGTGCACTAGTGAGCAAGACGGTGGCACAAGCTAGAGAGTTGATTGAAAACATGGAAGCAAACTCTCAACAATTCTTGAGTCGTGGTTCGGATGTGCTTCTTCGGCGAGTCAATGAAGTGAGCGAGGTGGAGGAACTTCGTCAACAAATGGGAAACATCATAGCAATGCTACAACAAGTTTCAGCCGCGGTGATACCAAATTATCATGGGTATGAAGACGTCAATGAGCAAGCTAATGCGGTTTTTCCAAATCAGCCAAGACGGTATGATCCTTATTCCAATACTTACAATCCGGGATGGAGAGATCACCCCAATTTTAGCTATGCGAACAAGCAAGGAGCGGTTCAACAACCCAATTTCAACAATTCGGGTGGATTTCAACCTCAACAACAACAATTCCAGCCGCGTCAACAATTTCAGCAACCACAACAATCAATGCAAAATCAAGGTTCCGATATCGATGCAAAGCTTCAAAAAATGATGCAAGGCATTTCTTCTATGTTTAAAGATAGTCAACAAGAAACCAAGAGTGCGATCAGGGAATTGCAGACACAAATGGGTTCTATGGCTACTGAGTTGAACCAATTGAAGGCACAAAATAGTGGTAAACTCCCTTCTCAACCTATTAACCCAAAATAGGGTGTGAATGCAATTACATTGAGAAGTGGTACACAACTTGTGCAACCCGAAGTTGCTGATTCGGGCAAGGTGGAAACACCAAAGGAACCTGTTTTGGAGGAGAAGAATGAGGACTCTCCCCAAACTTCTGAGGTACCTATTCCTAACTCTAAAACTCCTATTCCTACTTATGTCCCTCCTCTACCTTTTCCTCGCAGATTTGCACATTCTAAGAAGGAGGCACTAGAAAAGGAGATTTTAGACGTTCTTAAGAAGATTCATGTGAACATACCACTCATTGATGCTATTAAGCAAGTTCCAAAGTATGCCAAAGTGTTGAAGGACTTATGTACCAATAAACAAAGGCTCAAATGTAATGAAGTGCTTAGTGTGGGGCAGAATGCTTCGGAAATCTTACAACACAAACTCCCGCTGAAATTGAAAGACCCGGGCATCTTTGACATCCCCGTCACAATTGGTACTGATGAGTGCCAAATAGTGCATATGTCTACACCTTTTTATTGGCATTTAAATCATCTTTTGTGCTTTAAAATCATATATTATCCCAGATTCTATGTTTTCTTTGTTTTCAAGAATAAATTCATATACTAATTAATTTTGTGTTTTTAGGTACCAAATAAATCAACAACTCATGGGAGAAGGAAAACCGAAATCATGGGAGGCAAAAGAGAAACGTGATGGACAGCACATGGGAGCATCAACCGAGCAGCGTGGGAACGAGAGGCTGTTGGAACTCACGTGAAGGTGATGATGGCTGATGTTTGCTGTTGGAGTACGGTTTGTTGGTAGGGAATGATGAAGCTCGAAATGGTGAGCACGTGAAGGAGAATGTTTGTTTTGTGAGCTCGAGGTGGAAGACAACATGGTTTGCTGTTGACAGTTCATGTGGACTGAGCTGTGAAAGTGATAAGATGGTGAGCACGTGAAGAAAAGCGGCGTGGGAAAGGAGGAGCTTGTACGAGCGTGGAGCAATGAACGTGAGGAGCTGACAATAGGAAAAGGACGTCACGTGGTGGAAGAATAAAGAGTAGACAGCAGCTGACAATAGAGGCAGAGTGGGAAGAAGACAGTGTGAGTGTAGGCGAAGAGACACAAGGTATAGAATAGCTTCCAACGAAGTGGAGGGAAGAATACTTTAGTTCGTGGGAAGAAGAATAAAATGGCATGAGAAAGAAAGAAGCAGCACATGGGCAGCAGCGTGGAGCTGTTAGAGCAAGAGAACGTGAAGGCATGCGAAATCGATGAGGGGTTTCTGTCGAGCTCATGGCACACGAGCACGTGAAGGAAATGATGGCACTGAACATGAACTAAATAAAAAAATAAAACCATGGGAGGAATTAGACAGCAAAGCGTGGGCGTGTCAGAAACATTGGCAGCAGCGTGGGACATTTGAAGAATACTAATTTTCTATTTTGGCTGAAATTAGTGTTGAGAAAAGGGGAGCAATTGTAATTGAAAGGAGGTCCCGGGCTTTCCGGTGCATCAACCATTGTAGTTTCACTTTCTGTTCTTAATTTCAGTATGTTTTAAAACTCTTTGCTAGAGTTTAGATGAAGCTCTAGCCTACTGATATGTCATTCATACTTTGTGAGTTGTTCTTGAATGTTTGAAATTGTTTAAGATATAATTTAATCCAAGTTTGTCAATATTTTGCTCTCACAATGTATGCCATGTATCCATTGTAGTTAGAATATCACTATGTTGATTATGCTGCAACTCATGCTTAAAAATATTATTGATCCTTAGATTAGTTGTGTTGTAACTAGACAGTTAATGCTTTGGAGAAATATTTTAGTTGTGATTAATTTATCCATTGGAGAAACACCTTAGATACAAGGTAAACTTGAATCTGCTATAAGGACAAGAATAACATCATAAATTAAATGCATATTGTAGGTTAGTAGTGGATTTGAAAGCTCTAGTATCCTCATTCTCAGTGTTTACACCCTGTGTTATTTTCTTCTATTTACTTTTATTATTTCAGTAACTTAAAAAAAATCATTTCGTCGTACCGACAAAACAAACTCTTTTGGTTACTTTTATTTAAATCAGTTTAGAAAGAGCAAAAACTTCAACTTACACTCACCAAGTCTCTGTGGTTCGACCTGTATTTGCCCTGCCTGCAATAGACACTGTGCACTTGCAGTATACATAGTAGTAGGTATCTTTTCGATCCCACCAGGTACCACTACATTTAACAAAGAAATGTTAGACTTAGGTGCATCCGTTAATGTTATGCCTGCATCTATGTATAAGTCGCTTGATTTAGGTCCTCTCAAAAAGGCTGAAATTGTGTTGCAATTAGCCGATCGTTCTAATGTCTACCCAATGGGTATTGTTGAGGATGTTCTTGTGCAGGTTAATCAACTAGTATTTCTAGCAGATTTTTGTGTCTTAGAGATGGATGAAGGTTCACCGGACTCGTCTCTTCCATTTCTACTTGGGCGTCCCTTCATGAAAACGGAGAAGACCATTATTAATGTGGATAAGGGAACGCTAACTATGGAGTTTGATGGAGAAGTAATATGTTTCAACATTTTTGAGACGATGAGATATCCTAGTGATGTCCACTCTTGCTTCTCCGTTGATGTTATGGATACTTTGGCACAACAAATGTTCGAATTGAATGGTGATGATGCTTTGGAAACCGTTCTAACTACATCCATTGATAATGGTGTAGAGTGTGGTAATGAGGTTAAAGAAGCCCTTGGTGATCTCAACTCACTACAAGGATGCCCGGAAACTCATAATATCTCTTTTATTTCTTTACCATGCAGTGACGATTTTTTTTTACCTTCAATTGTTAAATCTCCAAAGTTAGAATTGAAACCTCTTCCTAGTCACTTAAAGTACTTGTACTTTGGTGACAATGAAGAGTTACATGTGATTGTTTCTAACGAGCTTAGTGAATTACAGGAGAAAAAACTTCTAAGGGTGCTAAGGAAGCACAAGACGGCCATAGGATTGACAATTGCCGATATCAAGGGTATAATCCCTGCCGTTTGTATGCACAAAATACGTTTGGAGGATGATGCAAAGCCTACAAGGGAAGCGCAACGTCGTTTGAACCCCCCTATGATGGAAGTTGTGAAAAAGGAGATACTCAAGATTTTGGAAGTGGGTGTTATCTACCCCATTTCCGATAGCAAGTGGGTGAGCCCGGTACAAGTTGTACCAAAGAAATCAGGTGTGACCGTGGTGGAGAATGATGAGAATGAACTTGTCCCAACTCGTGTGCAAACCGGTTGGAGGGTTTGTATTGATTATAGGAAATTGAATGCCACTACTAGAAAAGATCACTTTCCATTACCTTTTATTGATCAAATTCTTGAACGTTTAGCTAGACATTCTTATTATTGCTTTCTTGATGGCTATTCAGGTTATAATCAGATTGTGATAGCACCGGAGGATCAAGAGAAAACCACTTTCACTTGTCCTTTTGGTACTTTTTCTTATCGAAGGATGCCTTTTGGCTTGTGCAATGCTCCAGCTACTTTTCAAAGGTGTATGGTAAGTATATTTTCGGAATATGTTGAAAACATAATCGAAGTGTTCATGGACGACTTTAGTGTCTTTGGTGATTCATTTGACCTTTGTTTGAACAATTTGTCACTAATCCTTGAACGATGTGTTGAAACAAATCTTGTGCTTAATTGGGAGAAGTGCCATTTCATGGTAACTCATGGCATAGTTTTAGGCCATATAGTATCTTCTAAAGGCTTGGAAGTTGATAAATATAAGATAGACCTTATTCGTGCTCTAACCCCTCCCATTACGGTGAGGGAGATTCGCTCTTTTCTTGGTCATGCAGGTTTTTATCGTAGATTCATCAAGGATTTTTCCAAGATAGCATCACCACTTTGTACCTTATTACAAAAAGATGTGGTTTTTAACTTTGATGAGAAGTGTGTGGCGGCATTCAATCGTTTGAAAGAACTTTTGATTTCATCCCCTATCATTAAACCACCGGATTGGAGCAAGCCTTTTGAGATCATGTGTGATGCAAGTGACTATGCGGTTGGTGCGGTACTTGGGAAGCATGTGGGGAAGATACCTCATGCTATTTATTATGCTTCTAGAACGTTAAATGAAGCCCAACAAAACTACACTACCACTGAAAAAGAGTTATTAGCTATTGTTTTTGCTTTGGAAAAGTTCCTCTCTTATCTAATTGGTACAAAAGTTGTTGTCTTTTCAGATCATGCTGCACTTAGGTACTTGCTTACAAAGAAAGAGGCGAAACCGAGGCTCATACGATGGATTTTACTCTTGCAAGAGTTTGATATAGAAATCAAGGACAAGAAAGGAATTGAGAACACCGTTGCGGATCATTTGAGCCGTCTTGCTGTAGACAAGGAAGCTATCCCGTTGCGTGAAAGTTTCCCGGATGAGCAACTATTCTCAATTGCATTTGCGGAACCATGGTATGCGGATATTGTGAACTACTTAGTGTCTAAAAAAATCCCAAAGAACTTGTCTCGTGCTGAGAGGGACAAACTTAAGAGGTTAGGAAACCAATATATATGGGATGATCCATACCTATGGAAGCATGGAAGCGACCAAGTCATACGAAGGTGCGTTCCCGAATCTGAATTTAACTCTATCTTGTCTTTTTGTCACTCCTATGCTTGCGGAGGACATTTTGGGAGTAAAAGAACAGCTCACAAGGTACTTGAAAGCGGTTTTTATTGGCCAACTCTATTTAAGGATGCACATATATTTTGCACAACTTGTGATAGGTGCCAAAGGACAGGAAATCTAGGTGCTCGAAATCAAATGCCACAAACTTTTATTCAATTTATTGAAGTTTTTGATGTATGGGGTATTGATTTTATGGGTCCTTTTGTCAACTCTCATGGGAATTTTTATATCTTACTTGTTGTTGATTATGTCTCGAAATGGGTGGAAGCTAAAGCCACCCTAACTAATGATTCTAAAGTGGTTTCAGATTTTGTGCAAGCTAACATTTTTGCAAGGTTTGGAATTCCAAGAGCCATAATTAGCGATGGGGGTTCTTACTTCAAAAACAAGTTCTTACAAGGATTGTTGAAGAAGTAAAATGTGTCGCACAAGATTGCAACACCTTATCATCCCCAAACCAATGGACAAGCCGAGGTGTCGAACCGAGAGGTGAAATCCATACTAGAGAAGACGGTGAATCCAACAAGGAAAGATTGGAGCATGCGACTTAATGATGCGTTGTGGTCTTATAGAACCACATACAAAACACCTATTGGGATGTCTCCCTTTAGGCTTGTGTACGGTAAGCCTTGTCACTTACCCGTTGAGATTGAACATAAGGCGTTTTGGGCTATTAAGCAATACAATATGGAGATGGATGGGGTGGAAAGCAAAGGAAGTTACAACTCCAAGAGCTAGAGGAGTTACGCAATGATGAATTTGAAAGCTCGCGCATTTACAAGGAGAAAACTAAGGCATTTCATGATTCTATGATTTCTAGAAAACAATTTTGTGTTGGGCAGAAAGTGCTTTTGTTTAATTCTCACTTGCAATTATTTCCGGGTAAATTGAGGTCACGTTGGATCGGACCTTTTATTGTTACTAATGTGTTTTCTCATGGTGCAGTAGAAATTCGTAGCATAGCTACAGGAAAGGAGTTTAAAGTGAATGGACACCGGTTGAAACCATATTATGAGAACTTTACTTCCGAAGTTGTGGAAGGTGTGAACTTTGTGGATGCATTCCCTCTGGAGGAGTCTTAATGAACAAGGAGTACGTCGGGCTGACGACTTTAAACCAAGCGCTAAGTGGGAGGCAACCCACCGGTTTTGTATCTTTACCCTTATCTTTTCATTTTTATGCATTTGCTTTTATCTTTATTTTCTTTGTTTTTGCATATCATTTGCGGAATTTCCCACCTTGAACTTTCTTTGGACGATTCAATTTTACATTGAGGACAATGTAAAGTTTAAGTGTGGGGGAGCATTTATATGTTTGTATACTTTGTTTTAGTGTGTTTTATGCCTTTTAAAAAAAAAAAAAATCAGAAAAATAGAAAAACTAAGAAAAAAATTTGTGCTTTTTGAACTCCGAAATCTAGAAACTTGTGCCTTTAGGATGACACCATTAGTGGATGGAACCATTTTGAATGCAGGAGTTGAGGAACCAATTAACTATAAAGGGGACGAACATAGCTCATAATCATAAATACCATGATAGTTGTTACCATATCTCGGAATTTCACCATATCGCATTCTATTTTTATTTTTCCATATTTATCTATTGTTCTCTAAGTGTTTTGGTGGGTCACTAAACATCGACGTGTTATTGCTTCTAGGATGAAATAGAGTGATTGAGTTACTAGAAAAAGAAAAAGAAAAAAAAAATATATATGAAAAAAAAAAAAAAAACCGACCAATTAGACCAAAACGGAATAAAATGACACTTGGGAATAGCAGTATGTGTGAAACGTAGTCCCTGTCTCCGTCGCCTAAACAAGCATGGAATGCAGGATCTAAGGCAACTATCATGTACTTGCTGACAAGAATCATGCGCTTGGATCCAATTTGATCCAATCATGTTGTCTAAAAAAAAAGAATAAAATTAAAAAAAAAAAAAAGTGAAAAAAAAAAGAAAAGAAAGTATTATTTTGGTTGAATAAAGTCACTTCTGGTTCCCTTGTATATGCCAGTGAGTTGATGTAGCATTCAGCAAAGTATCTCAATCCAATAGGAATAGGTTCATCTTAGCAGTGACCTTCAGACAGATATGGGAAACATCGAACACTTGTGAATATTCACCAACATCTACATCTATATCCATCGTCTTTATCTTTTCATTGTGATTACGGTTTGTTAGTTTCCTAGTATTGTGGCTTGTTCAACTATCTAATTAAAGCTTTACTAATATATTAATTGAAATTTGTGCAAGGTACCTCCTCCTGTAGTTATTTTGGATTCGTTCATTGATTTGTCACAAATAGATGGAGTTTGAAATATAGGTTTTGTAGGTAGACCTCTTGTAAACCTTCACGAGACTAAAACTCGTCCACTAGGGACACCTAGGGGTTTAAAGGCTTGTTATTTATGCTAAAATTAACCGTAGCCTCGACGTCACAGAGTTGTATTTATATTTTAGTTTGTTTGATTTGCTCGAGGATTAGCAAAGTCTAAGTGCGGGGGAATTTGATAGGTGTATAAAACACCTAATTTAATATTTAGTATTTATGATTTCTCTGCTATTTTTCGTGTGAATTATGTCTCTTATGTTTGATTTTGATTTTACTAGGTGCAATGGAGTCATTTGAGGCGAAAGAAGGATAATTAGCCATTTGGAGCTGAAAGGGAAAAAAAGGTCATTTCATTGGCGACACTATCGGGATCCGAGCCAGAGTTAAGGAGCAAATATGTTTTAGAAGAGCACTAAATACAGACAAGTCAAGGTTAAGGGGTTATAAAGTGGCTAGCCCTTATCATAAGTGGACACCTAATATAGGCACCCGTGGGGTGGCTTTTATGTTGGGTGTCTCAATCCAAACAACCCTAATGTCTATACCCTAAAATCGAGAGGAGGCTGCCTCTCAATCAGTTCATTCACCTGAAACTCGAACATTGAGAAAGCAGCAGCCACTGTAATTAAATCCGACAGATCAAAAATTAAATCAAGAAAGGTGGATTAGAGATTGAAGAACATGGAGCTGTGTCTATCGAATTCAGTGGATGGGAGAGATGGAGTAATAGGGGTTGGTGGTTCTGTTGAATCGAAGTTAGGATTCTTGAGATTGCGACGCTGCTATTACAGGAGATGGTGCTTGTAGCTCAAGTTGAAGATGAAGGTAGTGTGAATGAATGAAATGGGTCTGAGACAAATCGAGACATAAACGAGTGATTGCTTCCATTTGGAGATATGAAGCTCGGTGATGAACAACAGGGGAGTTGCTGTGGCTGAGTGGGTGATTGTGATTGATTCAAGAAGAACTCAGGGAGATGGGGTTCTCACTGCAATGGATTTGTGGTGGAAATACAGATGGTAGTCTGTTTATGGTGGTTTCACTGGCTCTGAGATGGAGTGCAATGGGTTGCTGTGTTACTGGATTGAGGCAGATGATGAAAAGCTGGTGATGGTCTGATCTAGTGGTGTTGATTGTAACTGAAGCACTGGTAGGTTGCAGGGATGTCACAATGGGGTGCAAACAAGGGAGATGAGGTGTATATGCAATCCTTAGATGAATGTTAGGACAGGTGAAGCTGCAGGATTATGCAACTACAATGAAGAACTCAAGCTGCAATTCAAGAATTGATGTTGCAGAAATACCTTGGAACTGGGGCTTATGTTGAAGGGACATTGAAACTAAGATGAGATTTGTGTGGTTCTGGTGAGTAACTGCAGGTTTATGGCACGGAAGATATGAATGGTTTGCAGTAGCTGAGCAAGGGAAGCTGGTTTAGTAAAATGGTGTGGCCTGGTTGCAGTGGTAGACTGAAGAGAAGCTGGAGCTCATTCTGAAACTGCACGTGGAGTGTTGGTTGTGTGTGCAACTGAGATAGCAGATGGCTATGGCACTGGAGATGGGTTTCTGAAGCTTTGCAGCTACAGAGGGAGCTTGAGTTGATAAGAAATATGCCTTTGATGTTTGCAGGGAGGAGTCTGCTGGATTAGTAGGTAGGTAGCTGGAGTACAGGCTATGATGGTTGGCAGTGCAATTATGCTGGGTTTAAGGCTGCAGTTTGGGACATCATTGCAGTGAGAGATGGAGCATCTCAAATGGATTTGGTGGATGCAGGTGCAATTTATTAAACATGATGCTGTGACTGGAGTGCTGCTATGACAAAGGTCAGTGAATGGAGTTCTTGGTGCAGCTGTAATGGTCTGTTGCAAGTGGTGTTTAAACTGAATTGGGTAGTGATGTTGTGTATGGTATTGGAGTTGGTGTTGCGGCCTGGAAGGCTGAGTTATGTTGGTGAACTGAAAATGGTTAAACAGCTGGTACTTAAATAAAGCTTAAGTGGAATGGACAGAATTGAGCTTGAGGGTGCTGTTGATTTCAACAAGGAGCTGAAGTGGATTGAACTACAGGGAAAATTGCAGCTGTACTTGAACCGTTGAGGAAGTTGCAGCTGGTGATGATTGAATTATGGACTGGGTTTTGTAGTTGCAAGGAACTGGAGTCAGAATCGGGAAGTATGGCAGTGATATTGGCCTGAAACCAATGCTGAAATTGTGCGAAAAGTGGGCTAAAATGGCGAGCCGATGAGCATAGTTCCGGTAGTCGGATTTTGGAACCGAAAGTGTCGATCGCAATATTTCAGTGAATCGCGAGGGGGGTATGAGTCGGATGCAAGAATTGATGGCTGGAAGTATGAGCTACACGTCACGCTTTTGTGTACGTTTCCGTAAGAATAAAAAATTGGATTTAGATGGGTTATGCAAAAGTTTGAAATGCAGGAAAGCAAAGTTGAGCTACTGGAAGTGTAGAATTGCCTGGTGATAGTTTCCAATGGTTCAAGTGATCAGAGAAAGTTTTCCGGCGACCGGATTCCGGTGATGACATCAGCACTCTGGCGACCAGTTTTGGACCCAAATTTCCAGAGACATATTTCTCACACCTGGGCTTGGTGGACTAGTAGATGGACGTGGACTTGAATATTTTGAAGACCTTGACCTATTTTTGTAAAGCAAAGGGCTATAAAAAGAGAGTTTCTACAACAAATAAAATTATTATGATTCTATTCTTGGAGCTTTTGCAGAGAACTACTTCTAGGGTTTGCTTTCTTTTATGTTTCATAGTCTTCCTTTGAATATTTTGATGATGAACTCCATGAATATGAGTAGCTAAATACAATAATTGGTTATGGGATAAAAGTTGATTTCTTCAAGCATGATTATTTAATTCTATGAATTAGTTTTGTCTCAATTTTATCGTTTATGATTCAATGTTTTTATTATCATATGATTTGAATGCTAGTTTGGTTGAGTCCGGAATCAATTGGATTTTTTTTCATCTCTATAGCTATATTAGGGTTTTCAATACGTAAAAGTTGTTATCTCTGATTTTTCGTAGCAACTTGTGGTTAATACTTGTAGTGATACATCTTTTTAATCGCATATGAATCATAACCTTTGTTTAAACGAATTAGTGATTTTACACATTTGTTTGCATCGATTAGTCTTATTTCATAGAACTTATAGCTCTTAGGGAGTTAAATCTAATTGTGCTTTTACACTTTAGGTTGCTTTTTAAGAAGATTTCACAATAGCATCTTTTAATGTTGTTTGTGATAAAATCAGGAAATACACGGGATACTCTTGCGATCAAGATATCCTAGGGATTTTGATAATTGAGAGATTAAATACCAATTCTAATCATAGATAAAAAATACATGTTTGTGAATGATACTATCCCTTAACCAATATCTTCTCCTTATTGATTATTCGAACTATTTACTTTGCTTTATTTAACTTTATTACTTAGATAGAAACAAAAACACAACTTGGGTTATTTAGTTACATAAGAATCTGAAAATTGCATAACAACAATCGCCTCTCTGTGGATACGAACTCTTTCTTATCGAATACTATATTCATAATTAGTAAAGTGAGGAAGTGAATTATATTTTTGATGCATACGACAAGCATCATTTATCAGATGAAGAAAACCATAAAATACAAAATCCTAATTAAAAGAACAGGCGATTAATGAAAACCTTATGATCGAAACTGTTGTCAAACTATAATCTCTAATCTCTTTGACTGAAACCCTAATCTCTTCAGGGGAGGCGATAAGATGAGATGAGATGAGAAAGGGAAAGAGAAGAGAGGCAGGAGCAAAAGAAAAAAAATGAAAACTCGATCTGGATTTCACTAGGGGATATCCTCAATGATTGAAAGGTATCTAAACCATAGTTTCATCGCCTGAACAGACGCAGAGCAGAAGAAGAGCAGAAGAGAAGAAAAAAAATGATAAAAGTGAAATCGATTTCTGACGGATGCTAGCTTATCCATGGAATTGACAAGCACACTTGTGGGAGGAAATATCCTCTCGTACAAATCGTGGGTGGGAATATAATGTTAGTCCTGTGAGTCTCACACGCACATACTGAAGGTGTGACGAACTCAGTGTGACCAAGCGTGCGAGTGGCACGCCTATAAAAAATTAGTAATGGACCAAAAAATTTAGTAACGGATTGAACGTGTTACGAATTCATAAAAAATTCGTAACGGCTCTCGCTTGTTACGAAATTTTTGTAACGGGTATTTTGTAACGGGAAATTTGTAACGGCTCAAAAGCCGTTACTAATTACTGTTACTAATCTAGGAATTTGGTGTAGGTCGAAATATCCTCTGAAACCTTAAACAAACCCTATTCTGGCATATTGTATGCATACCCTGGCTCAGAGATCGAAATTTGTCATAAACTTCGTAAGAACGATGAATCCATCCATTTACAAGTAATATTCCTTCATAATACTCCCTGAAACCTTAAATAAACGATATTCTAGTATATTGTATGCATACCCTGGCTCTGAGATCGAAACCTATCCGTGAGTGGACTACTATAAGTTGGAAACTTGGGAAGAACGATGAATTCATCCATTTACAGGTAAGATTCCTTCGGAATATTCCTCAAAAATTTAAACAAACTCTATTATGGCATATTGTATGCATACCTTGGCTCCGAGATTGAAACTTTTCCGTGAATGGACCATTATAAGCCGGAAACTTGGTAAAAACGATGAATCCATCCATTTACAGGTAAGATTCCTTTTTAATATTCACCGAAACTTTAAACAAACCCTATTTTGGCATATTGTATGCTTAAACAGGCTCCGAGATTGAAACCTTGCCCTGAGTGTACCATTATAAGCTGGAAACTTGGTAAGAATGATTAAATCCATCCATTTACAGGTAAGATTCCTTCTAAATATTCCCCGAAATTTTAAATAAACCCTATTCTGGCATATTGTATGCATAACTTGGGTTTAAATGTTGTTCAAGGGCATACGAACCATGAACCCTAAACGTCCGAAGTGGTTGTCACTCCAAATTTAGCAGCATATATCATAGAAACTCGTAAAGATGAACCATTTAGAGAAAATAGTTTTTAGCAGAAGTGAGAAAAAAAAATTTGCAGAAGGGAGAAAAATTAGCAGAATCGGAGACCAAAATAACTTTTATAGCAGAAGTGTTTATACCTCTATGACAACTCTAATAAAGGTTGTGAATATTGATGACAAAAAAATTAGCAGAAGTGATAAGTTTTTTTAGCAGAAGTGAATAAAATTTAATATAAGTGAGAAAAATTTAGCATAAGTGTTTGTACCTCTACGATAACTTTTATAAAGGTTGCCAATAGTGATGACAATTCTTTTTAGCAGAAGTGAGATTATTTTTGCAGAAGTGAATAAAATAAAGCAGAAGTGAGAAACATTTAGAAAAAGTAGGAAATTTTTTGCAGAAGTGAATAAAATTTATCATAAGTGAGAGAAACTTAGCAGAAGTGTTTATACCTCTACGGCAACTCTTATAAAGGGTGTAAATAGTGATGAAAGAAAAGCACAAAACGACCAATATTGTGAATTCGGAAGGATGGTTGATGACTTGTACTAACACATAGTATACTTCGATATTGAACCTGGCTTGGAAATTTTGTCATAAAATTTTGCAAAAGTGAAAAAAAAAACTAGCAGAAGTGCATAAAATTCTGCAGAAGTGAAAAAGTTTAACCATCAATTACAAAAATTTGACAGAACATTGTCATTGTAAAATGTATGTGAATGTTTACAGATAAGGCTTCACGCTGTTTGTGGCTTAGGTGACTGAGCCTTATTTTTGAACATTATATTTTGTTATTACAACTCTTATAATGGTCGTCAAAGGTTGACATGAAGTTAGTATAAAATAAAACCCCACAAACCTTACATAATTGTGATAGTGTAGCCATGGTTGATGGGTTAGACTAACGCATAGTAGGTTCATGTTCGAATCCCCTCAACACTATTTTTTATTTTCATATTTTGGTTGTCTTCAACAACTCTTATAAAGGTTGTTGTACATTTTCATACAAAAAGAACACAACTTGTGAAGTGTAAGGATGGTTGATGCCAACTATTTTTCTTAAACAGTTGTCGTTTGTTATCTCGTCGCAACCCTTTGGTTCTAGGGGTTGGTAGGGATGCCCTTCTACAACTCTTCCTTTGAAAAAAGTTGTAAAACATGAGATGTTGTACGACTTTTAGAAAAAAGTTACAGAACTCCATTTGTAGATGTATATTTTTCCTGTAGTGAAATCATGTCAGCCACACCAACCGCGCCAAGGCATGCCAACCATGCTAGCCGCACCTCTGTGCCAATGGAAAATCATGCCAGCCGCACCAACCGCGCCAAGGCATTCCAACCATGCTAGACGCACCTCTGTGCCAATGGCAAACCATGCCAGCCACACTAGCCGCGCCAAGGCATGCCAACCATGCTATCCGCACACCTATGACAATGCCAAACCATGCCATCCACACCTACTGCGCCATGCCAAACATGCCTCGCCATGGAAAAATGCCAACTTAGCTGCGCCACCATACTGGCCTTCTTTACGCGGCTACCAAAAACGAAGGCATGCAACAATCAACGGTTGCCCTTCAATCCCAGGAGAAAATCCTGGCTGTCTATGGTTACCAAACGACCTTTTGGACCAAAACCCAAGCTTGGTCACACACCTAGCCAAAGCTAGCCACGCCATGCGCCCATGGAAAACCCTTGGGCCCACGCGCCAAGCCAAACCGTACCTAGCCAAGCTAGCCATGCGCCCATGTCAAACCCTTGGCCCCACATGCCAAGCCAAACCGCACCTAGCCAAGCTAGCCATACGCCCTAGGAAACCCTTGGCCCCATACGCCAAGCCAAACCACACCTAGCCAAGCTAGCCATACGCCCATGGAAAACCCTTGGCCCCACCATTCCAAGCCAAACCCAACATTCCTTGGCCCTATCCATGCTGGCCGCACCATGTGCCAAACAGCATGCCAAAACCTTGGCCCCGCATGCAAAGCAAAATCATACGTAGCCAAGCTATCCACACACCCATGGAAAACCCTTGGCCCCACCATGCCAATCCAAACATAACATGCCTTGGCCCTAGCCACGCTAGCCGCATCGTGTGCCAAACAACATGCCAAACCTTTGGCCCCACCATACCAAGGAATTCCATCCTAAAATAGCTGTGCCACCATGCTGGCCTTCCCTACACGGATACAAAAACGAACGCATGCGATGATCAACCGTCCCCCTTCTATCCCAGGAGAAAATCCTAGCCATCCAAGGTAACTAGACGACACATGGTAACCTTTGGACCGAAACCCTAGTTTGGACATGCCAACCTACCCGCGCTAAGGAATACCATCCTAACCTAGACGCGCCACCATGCTGGCCTCCCCTACACGGCTACCAAAAATAAAAGTGTGCGGCGATCAACGACTACCTTTCCTATTAAGATGCAAAATCTCGACCGTCGAAGGTCACCAATCTAGCAAGTCTTTCGAGCTCGACTTACCAAACAACAACATGCTACATGTTTTTCCACAAAAACATTCGAGATATCAAACATATATCAAAAACTGGAGGATCCTCTTTGGGTATTGGTTTGGCGGATTACAGCGTACGACGTACACTACGCCCGTCATAAGGAAGTGTCATAAGGGTGAGGCGGTTAGTAAATATGGGGAGTTAAAGGTGAAACGTTCATGGAACATCAATTCCATATGTTTACAGTTTCATGGAACATCAATTCCATGCGTTAATATTTTTATGGAACATCAATTCCATGCATACGGTTACCACCTCATCCCATTTACTTCCCCACTCCTTAATGAGACCAGGGTATGTTTCACTCCGACTTGTATAAATAGGTCTTACCTATTTCCACGGAACAACAAGTTCATTCGGGATATACCATACTCAGAAATACTTACTTGCTAAATCACCTTGTTAGCTTTCCCACTTTTATGATACAAGTCATAATAACCCAACTACTATTCCAGAATCAACTATTCTGGTCTCACCACTTTCCTTGCTTCCCTCCCCAAAACCAACCCATTCTCCTCCACTTTGTGACCGAAGCAAGTCTGGAACGACCATTTATTGGTTTAGGACGGACTTGTACATATTGATCTCTTGAATCTAAAGTACTCCTTTGAAGTACATTGTTTAGGGTTTAAATTGTTTCTCACCTTCACACCCGAAATTATCGAAATCAATTGAAACCATTTTCACCTACAAACAACTGGACTTTTCTATTTTGCACACACCCTAACCATTATTTGACTGTTGTTGACCTAATACCACGACGCCCTCCTCCATCGTCTTCCATTTTCTGAACTCGAGGTATCCACCAGAACTCAATTCTGTTATTGTATGAAACTCACTAGATACCTTTATGTTGGATCCACAAACCCTTTTCAAATTTAACAATCGTTGTTAAATATATGAAATTTCAGCTAACTCTATGAAACAATCAAGGTATCCACCTGAAATCAATTCCATTATATCTTATCAAAAAATAGTCAATAGAAAATTTGCAAATGAAACATTCAATTAAGATAAATTATACCAACACACAAGTTCATACACAACCATTCATCCATACACACATACCTTTATCCATTAACCCACAACTGACATCCCTACTTAGATCACTTACACTATGATTTTCACCAAATCCCCATTGAAGTTTGCACCAGCGAAAATATTTAATTGGGTTCACAGTAATGTAAAATTTTAAACAACCCAATAAGTTTCATACATTAGTAGTGAGGAAACTCAAATTTACCTCTGAAGAAGTGAAGCTACACAATCAATTAATAGTTTACGGATAGAAAAAGCAAGAAACCCAGGTATGGGCATGATTTTCGCACACAAATTTTTTAAGGATTTTAACCTAATAATGAAAGAATCAACGTAACTGAAAAATCAAGAAAATAGAAAGAAGAAGTTATTACAAGTTTCAAGTGTGGGTTTTCTTTGTGGATATTGGTGGTGTAGGTGGTTAATTACTATGGAATAAACGCGGTGTGATCTGGTGGAGGATACAGAGATCTCGGTAAAGAGATTTAACATGGCTAGGATATAATGTTTTTTAAGTATTTAATATAGGTATTTTGGTCAAACAATCAAACGATCAAAGTTAGTCTACGACCCTTATACATCAACCGCATGTTTTACGACCCAGACCCTAATTAAACCAAAAACATACGACCCTTTTACAAAATATCTCTAAATAAAAACACATTCATAATCTGTACTTTCTAACTTATATCATTTATGATCAGGTTTCCTAACAAAACCCAAACAACCCAAAACTCCAAAATATGAGACATTAAGTTTTTTATTCCTACATAGTTCATAAGGGGATATCTTAGTTTTATTATTGGGAATGCGATTCAAAAGATGACATACAGTTAACAAACATTAACCCCACCAATGAGAAGTTGCACCACAACTAACCAAACAAGAAATCGTAAGTTCAGTGAGTGTACGGTTCTTTTTTTTCCAGCTTTCCCGTTCATTTGAGGATTATATGTAGCAATTTTTTTCATGTATAATGCCATTAGATTGATAAATTTCAGTAAAAGGAGCAGAATCATATTCAGTGCCTTTATCACTACAAAATCTCATAATTTTCCTACCAAATTGATTTTCAACTTCATCAATAAAAATATTAAACTTTTCAATAGATTCATTCTAATGGCTCAACAAATAAACATAAGTATAATTAGAACAATCATCAATGAAAGTTATGATATATATTTTACCATTTCTAGTAAGGATACCTTCATATTCACACAAATCAGAATGGATTAAGTATAAAGGTTTCGATTCTCTAACAACATATTTATGTGAAGTCTTAGTTATTCATTCTTGACTACGGTATTCACATTTTTCAAATTCATTTTCAGAAACTTCTGGGAGGACACCTAACTTGCTCAAGTTATTCACTAACCATTTACACACATGAAAAAGCCTACCATGCCAAACATTAAAATTGCAAACCATATAAGCAGAAGATTCAATTTTATTCATAATATCAACATTAAGCTTAAACATGCCATCAGTAGCATAGCCCTTTCCTACAAACATATTATTCTTAATTATAGTGTAAACATCATACCCAATATTTTATACAACCCAGACTTATTGAGAAGATAGCCGAAAACAAGGTTCTTTCTCATTTATGGAGTGTGAAGAACATCTTTCATCATGGGTGTCTTCCCAGAAGTAAACTTTTCTACCGTACTAGAACCTTTCACCATAGTGGTATGAGAGTCCATAATAACACATTTTTATCCTTGATTTCTTCATAACTCTTAAATATGGACCTAACAAAAAAATTAGCGCGGCATGAGCACGTGCAACAACTGATCTATCATCCACCATTTGGTATTTCATATATCGGCTTACAACATACTTCTTTGAACCATCTTCCTCCGTATCATATTTTTTTCTGTAATGCATCCCATACATTTTTAGCAGTTTTAAAGGTAGAATAATATTCATACAAATCATCAGATAAAGCATTAACAATATAATTTTTGTAGTCAAAATCATCATCGACCCATTTTCCCATGGCTTTCTGTTTCTTCTCAGGAGTTTGGGAAATAGTTTCTTTGGAACCACCGGTAGAAGGAGATGGATCAGCAGCATCAACATATCATTAGTATAGGTACTTGTCTTACTAGCAGCAGGTTCCACAGTTCCAGGATGAACAAACGTCACAATCAAATGCGGCTTCATTAGTTTGAGATAAAAGAACATTTTTTTGTTTCTATCTTCTGAAATGCAGTCCTTTAAACTTAAGAGTTTTGTTGGTATCATCGACACTCTTCCTTTCATTCCCCATAGCATAAACAAACACCTTAAAATTATTGGAAACAAAGCTCAAAAATCGGATCGCACAAGAACAAATCTCAGACAGCTGAGTCACGGACTAAGTCGCTATCTTTAAGGTGTTTTGCGACTCTGCTTCTTGATTGTGCTAGCAGTCAACTCTTGTCGAAAACCCTATGGGATAAAACAACTGATAACTCTCTTGTTCAATTTCTTTGCATTATGAGAAATCAAACCAACAAAACATGTCTTATTTAACTTCAAGAGAATCAATAATGTATAATGAAAATAAATTTGGTAATTAAACCCCATGAAAAATCCTCCATAACAGTTATAAAACATGCAAAATATAATTACCAAAATTAATAAACTTAATTTGGGAATATTAAGTAGATAAAACCGTTTTGGAAACCAGAAGTCAAATCTGCAATAAATTAGTTTTTAGATCACCAGACCCCCCAAGGCCCCGCTCTCCCGGATTTTATTAAATATAAATATACCTAGTCAAATGCATGGGGTGAGACTTGAATCCAACTCTAAAGTGTGGGAACCCAAAATAATACCATCACACTATTTCTCTAACTATATAGTATAATATTACAAAATTATATTTTTAAATATATATCCCAACAATGTTGTTCATGTTGTGAATTTTGTTTCTTAGAAAGGGACACACTGAGCATATTTATTTGAGAAAGAATGTATGGTTCATCCTTAAATAGATATGAACAGACAATAGATCTCCTCGTAGAAATTATTCGTGGCGGCGATGCCGATACAAATAAATTTATTAGTATAGCCATGTATATAGATGAAAATTATTATGATGACTATCTAACATTTTCATCATCGCAAGATATTATGGAATCTTCCCCTTTAAAGGCCTTGACAAAATATGCTCTCACGTTAAACGATGATGAAACCCTCGCTTCCTATTGGTCTAGAAATGCCTTTTCTAATGCAGAAGCTATGGTGAGGACACTTGGCATAACTCTATTGACTGTAATAATTAAAATTCGGTCACAATTTGGATACATCAAATACTTAACTGTCTGTTAGTAACGGTGTTTAAAAAAAGTAGGTGGACAATACTTATGTTAAAATTTAAACTTAAATTATTTAGTTATACCGTGTTTACACCTATATTTAACTGTACTTTAGTTAGGGTGGACAAAGCTCACGTCCACACCGTTAAGTTTTTTAGAAAAACGCCTAAAACTTTAAACGTCAACCACCAAAAAAAGGAATCCTTAAAAAAAAAGGTCAAACTTTTTGCTTCCCATTAAATTAAGGAAATTGTGTTATTTGCTTCCCATGAAATTAAGGAAATCGTGTTACAAAGGAAATCGCTTAATTAAGGAAATTGTTATATGGTGTAATTATGGAAATCTCCACTCCTTCATAATGCTAAATAATAAACCTAATAACGTCGTTTCTTCTGCAACAAAGTACAGTTCTTCCCCATTACTTGAAGTATTTCAAGTAAACCGCATGATATGTTTTTTTTTTTTTTTTTTTTTGTTGAGGAAGATGATGATACAAACCGCGGTTGTTATGTGAGGAAGATGATGATACAAACCGCCGTTGTTTGTCTTTTCTTAGTGTTAGGAGAGAAAAAAGGAAGATGAAGAAACATCAACTAAAGTACAGATACAAAGGAAAGGACTGGAATTTATGACAAGGGTTTCTTCTGATTATCACTCTAGGTTTTTTTTTTTTTTTTTTGTTAGATGATTTTGATTTTTGGCTATATAGATTTTTGTCTCTTACATTTTTTTTTTCCTTCTTCAATTGTGTGGTTTTTGTGGTATGAATACTATGGGGTAATTAAATTAGTATAGATTATGTTAAAGAATTGTATAAAGTTTGATTTCATTTGGTGGGTGTTAATTAAGATCCGTTTGTTAAAAGACCTAAACCAGAGTTTTTTGTTTGATGAGCATATATTTGTAAATTTATTATCTAAACCGTAACCAATGGTGATTGATGATTGCTATACCATCCACCTTTGTGGACAAATGATAAGGTAGTTGGAGGCTTACAAAATGTGCTCTGCAAAACAGGCGTTTCTATGGACTATGACTACGCTAAATATAGGATATTGACAAAATTTATTAGCTAACTAGCTTGGATTATGTACGAATTTGGTTTATGTCATTCGCAGGCGACCCTCATCATAGTACACTCAGTAGGTTGTTTCCAATATTAGATGGCTATCCGTTACATCGATAAACAGAAAACATGGCTTGGTGCTTAATTAGGAAATTTTGAAGACAGAAGTATTTGGATAGGTTACACATATTCTTTGTATTTCCCTCACTACATTTTTTATAATTAGTGTTTATTAACAGTTGCAGATGGGTCTGAAATACGGGTGTCCATTAGAAGATGCGATGACCAGATTAACAAGTATAATACAGGGATGAACTCGATTTATAGTGAACTGCATTTCTGTATGCTATAAAGAGCTTGCGACATGGAACAGTCCTTCAACATAAAAGATGGTCTGAAGGTTTAATTCAGATTTTTCGCTCACAATACTCTTCACATATGGGCTATGAAAGCTTGCAAAAAGGTACCACCACAACCTAGATTTGGTCGAATTTTGTTAGATTGTGGTCTTGCTAATGTTTATGTACCATATTTTAGATGAATTACATGACATATTTATTTTCGTTACAGATGGGAGTTTCATTTATTACTTCTATATCCGTGTGAATTGCCACTACTATGTAAATTATCATTGATGTGTTTCCGTATGATTGGTGTTAATGATTTGTGCATGTATAAAGTCTGTTAATATAATAAACACTTGAGAAAAAACCATTTAATTAAGTCCTTTTTTTTTTCAATTCTACACGTAGTCGTGGGTATTAAAGTGACGAATATCGTAGCGTATTCTAGAAGTATCCGTCGTTTTGGTGGAATAGAATCCAGAATCCACTCTCGGCGAAGTCATTGCTTTTGAGTTTAATGAGGATGTGAACTGTAGCTGTGTTTAGTTAGTATTAATATCTATTTAGTCTTTGTTGCATTTATTTTTCCGTTGCCACAAATTATGCACGCTGATTTTGAGTTAATAAAATCCACGGACTACTCATTTGGCCAAAATACATAGCTAAGTTGGAGCCACCATTCTTAAATTGCGCTGAAACGTTACTCTGGATGTCGATCGCTTGAAATCATGTGCCTTACTGTTAGGTATACAGAATAATCAACTCACATCCACTCAGCCAACTCATGGGTGCAAAATGGGATCCTTTAAACTTAGTAACATTTAAATACACCTTTCGATATATACGGTCGGTTAAATTAGTAATCATACATATTATCAGCAAGCTGACATCATCATGTGCTGGATAAAAATCATACATTCGTTCGTTGGAGTCTTCTTTCTACGGGGAAAGGTTGCTACAAGGCAGAAGCTCAAGTATCTTACAATAAGTCCAACTAACATTGTAGAGGTTGCAGAAGGTCTTGGGGTGGGTATTCGTTTTTGGAGCTGGTGAAAGACGAGTAATATTTTGTCAGCAACTCAATTTTCATTTTGTTGCAATTAGGAGGTACGTGCTGCCATCAGGGAAGTTGGTAGTGGGTTGGTGGTCTTGGGGTGGGTAGCGGTTCGTTTTTGGAGCTGGTGCGAGTCGTGGCGTTGGATTATATTTTGTGTTGGTGGTGACAGCTTAAGTGGTTGCATAAGAATTTCACTTTTCATTTTCTACAGATTTATGTTTGCAAATTGCAATTAGGAAAAGCTGCCTGTACGTATATTCTATTCCTTAGTGTTAATATTTGTGAGTTATCCTTTTGGTCTTTTGAATGCCGATGACGATGACTAGTTCTTTTATTTTATGAGCTAGATTTTGTATGGTTTCTTCCTTTTCGGTTGTACGATTTGGCAAAGATATTTATTTTGATAACTAGTTAACTAAAATTCATAAAAATATATATACGGGTTCAAATGGGTATGCAAGGATACTAGAGGGAGTTGCTGAATTATACCATAAAGGATCGCCTCGCGCACCAAATAAAAAATCTTAAGCAACGGGGCGAGCAGAAACCGAGCCACACCAAATAAAAAATCCCAAGCATGTATTGGGACGGGATGAGGCAAAGCCAATCTACACAAAGTCAAAATTCCTAAACACGGATCGGGACGGGGCGAGGCAAAGACGAGCCACAACAAATCAAAAATGTATCATGACGGGACGAGTTGAAGTACCGCGATACCAAATCAAACATGCATGACGGGGAGGCGAAGCGAAGCAACATTATAAAAAATCAAAAATATGGTTGTAAAAAAAGATGGTTGATGCTTAGCACGGCCATAATAAAAAAATCCTAAACGACGGGGCGAGGCGAAGCCGAGCCACATCCAATAGAAAATGTTAAACATGTATCAGGGCGGGGCGAGGCGAAGCTGTGCTATACCAAAGCAAAGCGGCTTTTGGATCCCCGTGCATAGCATGGGCACAAAATCTAGTATATTTTAATAGAAGATACTCATCCTCCAGTTTTGAATGGTGTAAAGAGAAAAAATACTCGATTAATATAGAAAAAAATAAATAAATAGGGAAGTTGGGTGAAAACTTCTATTTTTCGAAATGAAACATCTCGGATGTGCTTCCGAGGCGGACTTGTACGGGTCAAGTGGGGTCACATGACCCTACTCAATTTTGGTTATCAGAGTACTGAGTAGTGATAATTATAAGTGCCGACCCCTCTAAATTTCTTTGAAAGCTCAATTGACCCCTTATATTTCTTTGGAAACTCAATTGACCCCTCTAAGTTTATTTGTTCGTCAAATAAATTTACTCGCTTTCTAGAGTTTTGTTTGTCAAAACCATTGTTAGGATTTCTTTGGAAACCAACTTTTATTCTCTTTTTAGAATTTTGTTTGTAAAAACCATTACTAGGATCATGTATCAGACTTTGTTACTTGATGTTTAGAATATATATTTAGAGCTGATAAAATTTATAATGACCCTAAAATTTGGGGCGGCATTCGTCCGCAACTATGTTGCTGCTTAGACCCAGTGAAGTAGATTTCTAGGTCCGCCACTGAGGTCCGCCACTGAGGTGCTTGTTGATATAGTTTTTTCTTTCTTCACGAGGTTCTAGCTTTAATGTCCCCCCTCCTATTTTTTTTTTTTTTTTGTATATTTTATTAAAAAATTCTTTAGCGTGGTAAAATGTAAATCCACCTAAGCTGTTGCCAAGGAAAAATTCTAGCGTTTCCGTGATCTACTCATTAAGGAGGAGAATGTCGGTTAGCGCTTAAGTAGGTAGCAGGAGTGGTGTAATAGAAATGTAAGATTTCTACTTGTACCAAGTAAGAACTTGTGGTTCTAGCGTTTCCATGCATTACTAGTTTATAGACCAGAAATTGAAAGAAAACAACGTAAGAAGAAAGCTGTTAAGAAAGTAAGGATTTGATTGAAAGAAGCAACAAGACGTAGTTTCCCACTCCATTCAGCAAAAATCATCCAAACTTATCGCTGAAAACCCCACAAATGTCCAACAAACCATTAGAAGATCTATCACTTAACATTCCAAAAGAACACCTGAAGTTTGAATGGTGGATAGTCATAGAAGGCTTGGGAGTTTAAAAAAAAATCATGTACGAATTCTCAGAATTGATGTGTAATTTTAGTACTTAGATCATGACAGACTTCCATGGCACATGGGCATTTGTAAGGTGCCGATCGAGTGAAAGATACATTGGATCTAGAGTGAGTGTTCAAGAGGTAATACATTCTAAAACTCGCTGCTGACTGATAGGTTTCAATCTCTTCTTCTACACCCTGGTTGCAGTAGCTGTCTAGACACTGTGGTTCACTGTCAACTAAGTGGCCAACTTGAATACCCCTGATTTGCAGGCTAAGTATTTGGCGGAAGCTGTAATGGGAAGGACCGTCCAGTGTTCCATGAAATGATGTTATAACCAATGGCACTTCCAAGCACAATCAATCAAGAATTGAAAAAGAAATGAAATCAAAAGTAAAACAAGCACTCACAACACAAGGATTTATAGTGGTTCGATCAAGATGATCTACATCCACTTTGGAAGACGACGATAACGATTTCACTATGATTCAAACAAGATTACAAGAGTGTGATTCAAAATTCCATCTCAAGATCAAGCCTTCACTGTCTCACACTCTCTCTTAGTTGCTTATGTTTTTCTCTCTTACTAAAACAAGAGGATGTGAAGAGTACTTATAGCTTCTGATATCTTGTCTTACACAAAAGGTATGCCTTCTCTTGTACAAAGATATGCCTTCTCTTGCACAAAAAGTATTCCTTCCCTTGTAAAAAAGATATGCCTTATCTTGCACAAAAGAAGACTTGTCTACACTTGCCTTCTCTTGCACAAAAGGTAAATGGGAAAACGGGTCGGGCTAATGGATCGACCCAATTGAATACTAAACCATATTCAAGACACATACACTACAAATCTCCACCTTGACTTGAATACCATCACCACTCATCATCATCGTCTTCGCTCAGCCCCTCAAGGGCTCTCAACACCTGTTTACACCAACCAAGTCCAAGCAATGCTTGAACTTCATACTTGGAACCGGCTTCGTCAACATGTCCGCAGGGTTATCCGCTGTAGGAACCTTTAGCATCGCTATCCTACCTTCCTCAATTGCATCCTTGATAAAATGATACCTGACATCGATGTGCTTCGTTCTCTCATGATACATCTGGTTCTTTGTCAAGTGAATGGCACTTTGACTGTCACAGAACAAAGTTGCACTCTCTTTCTTAAAACCCAAATCACCAACCAAACCCATCAACCATGTACCTTCCTTCACTTCTTCCGCGGCTGCCATGTACTCTGCCTCAGTTGTATACAATGCAACTGTGCTTTTCAAGACCGACCTCTAACTGATAGTACTACCCCACAATGTAAAAGTATAACCCGTCAATGACCTTCTTCTATCAAGATCACCTGCATAATCAGAATCAACATAACCCACAACATTTGTCGAATCACCATAGTGTTTATCAAACACTAAACCAACATTTGTATTGCCCCTTAGATACCTCAAAATCCACTTTACAAACTTTCCAATGAGCCTTCCCGGGACTTCCCATGTATCTTCTTACCACACTCACAGATTGTGCGATATCCGGCCTTGTACAAACCATATCATACATGATGCTACCAACTACGCTTGCATATGGAACTCGAGACATATACTCTGCCTCATCTGCAGTTTGAGGTGATTGCCTTCTAGAAAGTTTAAAATGAGTTATGAAAGGAGTACTTACTGGTTTTGCATCTTTCATACCAAACCGCTCCAACACCTTCTCGATGTAAGCCTTCTGGGACAAATGCAACTTGCCTTCAGCTCGGTTTCTATGAATCTCCATGCCTAATATCTTATTTCCTGCACCCAAGTCTTTCATATCAAACTCACTACTCAACTGTACCTTCAACTTCTGTATCTCTGACATGTCTGTGCAAGCGATCAACATATCATAAACATACAAGAGTAAATACACAAATGAACCATCTTGGAGTTTCCTGTGATATACACAACTGTCATACTTACTCCTATTGTATCCATTTGCCAACATAAACGTATCAAAACATTTATACCACTTCCTTGGAGATTGCTTCAAACCATATAAATATTTCTTCAACAAACATACATGGTCTTCTTTGCCAGGAACTTCAAACCCTTTTGGTTGTTGCATATAAATACGCTCTTCCAAATCACCATGAAGGAAAGCTGTCTTAACATCTAGTTGTTCTAATTCTAGATCTTTCAAGGCAACTATAGCAAGTAATGTTCTAATAGAACTATGTTTAACAACAAGATAGAATACCTCATTGTAGTCAATGCCTTCTCTTTGTGTAAACCCCTTCGCCACAAGCCTTGCCTTGTACCTTGTTCCTTCACCATCTGAAGTACCTTGTTTCCTCTTGAAGACCCATTTTCTTCCAACAATCTTCTGCCCTTTTGGTCTTACAACTATCTCCCAAGTGCCATTCTTGTCAAGAGACTCAATTTCTTCAATTGCAGATGCTCCCCATTCTGTTGATTCTTCACCACCGATTGCTTCTTCATAGTTTCTTGGATCATCCCTATCTATGCTCTCACCCACTGCAAGTGCATACGTAACCAAGTCAACATGGCCATATCTCTGAGGTGGTTTGACTTGCCTCCTCTCTCTGTCTCTTACAAGATTGTACTGATGACCTTGTGTTTCTTCTTCCTAGGAAGGTTATTGAACAATATCCTGATCATCATCATCATGAACAACAATCTCATTGTTTCCTTGAACTTGCATCTCAATTTCCACCTGGTCACCAAGCTCCACCTTGTCACTAACACCCTCTTCAGCTCTTCCATCTAGTTCTTCATTCTTTGGATTCAACATCGATTGCTCATCAAATTTCACATCTCTGCTGATAAGAAACTTGTTTGATCTTTCTGCAGGACACCATAACCTGTAGCCTTTCACACCCTTTGCATACCCAAGAAATATACACTTCTTTGCTCTAGGCTCTAGCTTCCCCTCATTGACATGAGCATAGGCTGGACATCCAAATATCTTCATGTCTTCATAGTTAGCATGTGAACCTGTACAAACTTCATTTGGAGTCTTACACTCAATAGCAGTCGATGGAGATATGTTCACTAAATAAGGTGATGCGTTTTCTGCTTCGGACCAAAACTGCTTTGGTAACCTGGCATTGGAGAGCATGTACCGTGCCTTCTCCATTATGGTTCTGTTCATCCTTTCTGCAACACCATTTTGTTGTGGTGTTGTTCTGACTTTACGGTGTCTCACAATCCCTTGCTCCTTGCAGAAGTCATTGAACTCATTACCACAAAATTCCAAACCATTGTTTGTCCTCAAGCACTTGTTTTGTCTTACGGTTTGCTTCTCAACCATAATCTTCCATTGCTTGAACTTGACCAAGGTTTCATCTTTGTATTTAAGTATGAATACCCATACTTTTCTTGAGAAATCATCAATGAATGTCAGCATATATCTACCACCACCATGTGAATCAACCCGAGAAGGACCCCAAAGATCAGAATGAATATAATACAAAATACCCTTGGTGTTATGAATAGCTGTACTAAACTTGACTCTACACTGCTTTCCAAAGACACAATGTTCACAGAAATCAAGCTTATTTGTTTTGTGACCACAAAGCAATCCCTGCTTGCTCAACACATCCAATCTCCTCTCGCTCATATGCCCTAGCCGCATATGCCATAAATTGCTAGTATCATCTTCAGAACTTGAAGAACATATAGCTGCATCACCCGTCATAGTAGTACCTTGCAGCGTATAAAGACCATTAATTCTCTCACCCTTCATAATTGTAAGACTTCCCTTTGAGACACGAATACTCCACCTTCACCTTGATACTTGCAGCCATTTGAATCAAGCGTACCCAAAGAAATCAGATTTCTTCTCAGGTATGGAACATGCCTAACCTTAGTTAAAGTCCTCACCATACCGTCATACATCTTAATTTGTATTGTACACTTTACGAGTGACATTGTTACCCATAATAACTTTACCACCTTCTCTAGATTGATAAGTAGTAAACCACTCTCTATGAGGACACATGTGAAAAGTACACCCCGAATCAAGAATCCACCCATTTTCTGAGCTTTCGGTATGAACTTTGAGAACTGTTCCATCATCACTTTCTGCTTTAACATTTGCTGCGGTGCCTTGGTTAGTATTCCTCTCAACATTCTTCAATTTTGGACAATCCTTCTTGAAATGCCCCTTTTCCTTACAATGAAAGCAATAGAATTTACCGGATTTTGATTTAGACCTTGACTTCGATCTACTCCTATCAAATCCGCCCTTTTGGTTTCCTCTTCCTCTAATAAACAACCCATCTCCCGAATTATCTTTGCCATCAATACCCGTCTTCTTTAACTCCTTAGAGTTCAAAGCCGCTTTAACGTCTTCCATGGAAATTGTGGTTTTTCCATACATTACGGTATCAACAAAATTATCATAAGATGGTGGTAAGAAACAAAGCAAACCCAAAGCTTGGTCTTCATCTTCAATTTTGACATCAATATTTGCCAAATCCAAGAGAATTTTATTATAATCATCAATATGATCTATAATAGATATTCCTTCATGCATTCTAAGAGTATGTAATTTCTTCTTAAGATATAAACGATTAGTTACGGATTTAGTCATATACCTCTTCTCCAACTTGTTCTATAGCCCGCCCGGTGTCATTTCCGTCGCAACTTCTCTCAAGACCTCGTTGCTCAAACAAAATAAAATTAATCCATGTGCTTTCTCCAAGAGCTCGTCTTTCTCCTCATCCTTCAATGTTGATCCAAGACCTGTTTTCCCCTTCAAATTTTTCACCAAACCTTGTTGTACCAAAACAGCCCTCATCTTTAGCCTCCATAAATTGAAATCATTCCTTCCATCAAATTTCTCAATCTCATACTTTGCCGCCATCGTAGATCGCTTCCACCCGGACCTCTGATACCAATTTGTTATAACCAATGGCACTTCCAAGTACAATCAATCAAGAATTGAAATAGAAATGAAGTCAACAGTAAAACAAGCACTCACAACACAAGGATTTATAGTGGTTCGATCAAGATGATCTACATCCACTTTGGAAGACGACGATAACGATTTCACTATGATTCAAACAAGATTACAAGAGTATAATTCAAAACACCCTCTCAAGATCAAGCCTTCACTGGCTCACACTCTCTCTTAGTTGCTTATGTTTTTCTCTCTTACTAAAACAAAAGGATGTGAAGAGTACTTATATCTTCTGATATCTTCTCTTACACAAAAGGTATGCCTTCTCTTGTACAAAGATATGCATTCTCTTGCACAAAAGGTATTCCTTCCCTTGTACAAAAGATATGCCTTCTCTTGCACAAAAGAAGACTTGTCTACTACACTTGCCTTCTCTTGCACAAAAGGTAAATGGGCAAACGGGTCGGGCTAATGGATCGACCCAATTGAATACTAAACCATATTCAATACACACTACAAATGATTATCCATTGGTTTCTCTATGGGAATGAGAAAGGCCAGTAAATTACTATCAATTAGTGTTGGGGACTTGGTGAATGGTTGTTGCTAGTCATGTAGGTGATGTTACTGCTAGGTAGGCGTAGTTTAGTGATCAGTACTACAATGGAAAAGTAATTATCGCAGATGTCTATATATATACCAGATGATAATGAAAATTATATAACAAGCATCAAACAGTTTCAATCATGAGTAGTGCTACTCCATTGGTGATCACAACTTTCTTTACCGTTTTTTCTCTTATACTACTTTCTTCATCCTTTTCTCAAACACTACCATCATCATCATCATCATCATACAATGATGAACAACTAGATATCTACATTGTTCATGTCTCTAAACTAGACAAACCATCCATTTTTCCTTCCCAACTCGATTGGTATACCTCGGCACTTCAATCTCTTCCTCGTTCCTCCCCATCTTTCTTTGTCGTCGCATCCTGGAGAGGTTATCATTTACACATACAACCATGTTATCCATGGTTTCGCTGCTTCACTCACGCCTTCTCAAGCCTCTTATCTCGTTAGCTTACGGGGAATACTTTCGGTACTCCCTCAACAAATTCACCAAATCCAGACAACTCATACTCCTAGTTTTCTCGGTCTGAATAAAAATTCTGGTCTATGGCCTGACTCGAAATATGGCAGTGACATCATTATTGGAGTGCTTGATACCGGAAACTTGCCGGAAAGTCAGAGTTTCAACCACTCGGGTATAAAAAATCCTTTCCCGAAGAAATAGAAAGGTGTCTCTGAGACTGCACCTGATTTTCCCAAGACATCTTGCAACAGTAAGGTAATTGGTGCTCGAGCATATTACAAAGGAATTAAGCTTAACGATAAGAATCGAAAACACCAAGAGATACAGCGGGGCATGGTACACATGTATCATCTACGGAAGCTGGATCTGTTGTTAAGAACGCTTGATTCTATGAATACGCTGTTGGAGATGCAAAAGGAATGGCAATTAACGCCAGAATTGCTACTTACAAGGTATGCTGGAGTGCTGGATGTGCTGGTGCAGATATTGTTGCTGCGATGGATCAAGCTGTCGCTGATGGAGTTGATGTAATTTCAATGTCCTTAGGTGGACATAAAGGAGTGCCATATTACATAGATCCGGTTGACATTGCAGCGTTTGGTGCTGTAGAGAAAGGAGTACTAGTTTCTGCCTCTGCAGGAAATCTAGGTCCTGGTCTTTCCACATCCAGTCATGTCGCACCTTGGTTTCTAACTGTTGGAGCCTCTACAATCGACAGAGAATTTCCATGTGAGGTGATTTTAGGAGACGGAAGGAACTTCAGTGGTGCTTCATTATATTCCGGCAAGCCACTTGGAAACGTGAAAATGGAATTAGTCTTTGCTGGTGATATTGGTGACCAATTTTGCAAATAAGGAAAACTTAATTCAAACCAAGCTGCAGGAAAGATTGTTCTTTGTGCTGGTGGTAATATCGTAGCCCAGGGAAATGCAGTGAAAATAGCTGGGGGTGTTGGATTGATTTCTCCCTATGGTCCGAAGAGTGGAGATGAATTGACAGCTAAATCACCTATGATTCCAGGAGCCAATGTGGCCTTCAATAAATTGCTTGAAATTTATGACTACATCAAATCACAACAAAAACCAGTAGCTTCTTTCGTGTTTAAAGGAACTGTGATTGGATCTTCACCTTCAGCTCCTAAAGTTGCTTCATTTTCTAGTCGTGGCCCAAACCGTGTAACACCACAAATTCTCAAACCGGATGTTATCGCACCGGGTGTTAATATCTTGGCTGCTTGGACCGGAGCTTTGGATTTCGATAAAAGACGGGTCGCGTTCAATATAATTTCGGGTACTTCAATGGCATGCCCTCACGTGAACGGATTAGCTGCGATGCTTCGGAAGGCTCATCCTAAGTGGACTCCAGCTGCAATCAAGTCTGCTCTTATGACTACAGCTTATAATTTAGACAACTCAGGTAAGCCGATTACTGATATGGCTACTGGTAAGATTTCAGATCAATTTCAACATGGTGCTGGACATATTGACCCCAACAAAGCCTTAAACCCAGGCTTGGTTTATGACATCCATCCAAGTGATTACGAAGCGTTCCTCTGCTCCATTGGGTACAACCAGAGACAAATATCTCTTTTTATCAAGGATAGGAGAGTACGCTGCGGGTTAGACAAATTGGGTGCAGGTCCGGGCAATCTGAATTACCCTTCATTCTCTGTTGTTTTCATCAAATCATCCAAAAACACAGTTGTCAAGTACAAAAGAGTGGTCACTAATGTTGGGAGGCTGGGAGTTGCAACTACTTACAGAGTGAAGGTTAACAGTCCACCTTCTGTTAAAATCGGTGTCTCGCCAAACGTACTTCCATTCAACTCGATCGTTCTGAAATGGAGTTTGGGGCAATCGAATGGAATGATGGGGTCCACGTTGTGCGAAGCCCTGTTACTGTAATGTGGTCAGATTATATGACGGCTTCGATTTCTTCAATTTGATTGATTGCTCATGATAATGTTATAAGTTTTAACGCATTGAAATCGGCCTCTTATGTAGTCTGATATATTAATAACAAGTTCAGTAAACCCGCGCAGTTGCGCGGGCTAGATTTATTAATATGATTCACCCACTCATTTTACGTTGTCTTGACCTCACTAGCTTACACGTATGAGTAGCTTCTTGTCAATAATTTTTCCTAATCAAAAATGTATATTGCGTACTGAATGTGATATCTAGGTTTCCTCATATATATATTGTCACCGGTATGTAACAAAAAGTGGGGTTCTTATCAGTATCCGGTAGGGACACTAAGATGACTTAAATGAATAACTGAAGGATTAAGAGGGAATGCAAAGGGACATCCAAAAACAGTGGTACAACATTTCCATAGGTCATACAGTAAATGCGCAAACTAATTAGATCTATATGTAAAACTTAACAGCCAAAGGGAATAACAGTGAATAACTGACGGATTAAGAGGGAATGCAAAGGGACATCCGAAAACAGTGGTACAACATTTCCATAGGTCATACAGTAAATGCGCAAACTAATTATATCTATATGTATGACTTGACAGCAATTAAAGACAATTTGTATTTCAAGGTTAACTCACATTCCATAATAGGAAGGGACAAAAAAAAAAAAAAAACAGAGATGGCACGTTTGAAATATATATCAAGGAGCGCCTGTAAGTTCTAGCAACTCTAAAAGATGGCAGAGTATTCGCAGAGCACATCCATCTTTGAGTGAGATAGAGAGGTCAAGAGAAGGCGACGATTGGGTGAATTGTATCAATAAACCATCCCGCGCAATTACACGTTTATTGTAGTCACCAACAAAAGAAAATAAGGTAAGGTATCCATGAAAGATAAAAGAAATATGGCTTTGAAGAGCTCGCCTCTAGCGGTTTGTCATTTTTAGAAAAAAAATTCTTCTAAGTTCTAGTAACTCTAAAATATGGCAGAGTATTCGCAGAGCACGTTGTATATATAATTTGAGTAGAAATTGCTGGCCCCACATTGAAAGTTAGGCCAAAAGCTTAAATTCTAGAGCTCCTGGCCCCCTACCAATAGAAATAGAGGGTTTATTTTTCTATGGACGTTTTTATGCACCCAAAATTATGTGGGTGAACTATACTTATAGTCGTGGTATAAAATCTTTTTCCAAACCCTAATTCTTATTTTCTATTTTTTAGTCCCTTTATCTTTTACGCCCTCTCTGCTCTCCCTCTATCCCTTTCGTTCGCCGTTTCTTCGCAAATCAATTTTTTTTCTCTTATATAGTTAGATTGTGGATATGATGTTGCGTTTTTGTTGTAGTTTTTCCGGTGGATATTTTGTTTTTTCTGTTTGCTGTTGCAGCACCGACTCTCTACTTTGCTCTTACCTTATTTAGTTGTTTCTTTAGTTAGGCAGTTGCCTTTAATTTATCTAGCTTAGTTATTAAGTATTGACGTTGCCTTAAGTAATGCAACTTGGGTATCAAGTCAAGCTAGATATAAATACTAGCTTATTTACGTACTTCATCATCAATCAAAAACAAAACAACTTTTTAATTATTTTCATTGTTTTCTTCTTTAAGTTTATAATCTGAATTGGTGTTCTTACGTGTTTCTTGATTTAATTTGGTCTAGAACCCTATTATCTGTAATCAGAGTAGGTTCGTTTTCACTCAAAAATTCAACATTTTTTTTTTCTCTTCTCTTCCGCTGTTCACCATGACAATCACTGACGAAGTAAATAAACTTACAATTGCGGTTACCGGCCTCGATACAACGATTAATGAATTTCTGAAAGTTCTTACTGAGACTCAAGAGGCTTTGGAAGCACAAAAAAGGGATTCCATGGATGCTTCGTTTACTAAGATACATAATTCCAACAACACAAGCATTGATACTCTGTTAGAATCTCATAAGAACGACATGGATGCTCTAATCAGAGCCAACAGGCAAGATATAGCTGCCCTTACTGAGAATATTACTAGGAATATGACATCAATTATCTTGGCGCGTTTTCCTGTCAATTCTACACCTCCTGGTTTTAATAATACAAATGGTAATAATGGTTTCCAGAACAACAATATTGGTTCTACTTCAGACAATACTTCAGGAATTCTAGCGGCATCGATTAATCTTAAATTTCCAAGCTTTGATGGTACGGATCCTACGGGATGGATTTTTCAATCTGACCAATATTTTCATTTACACAACATAGATGAAGCTCTCAAAATCTCTCCCACTACTGCTCACTTCAAGGGAGAAGCTAATGCTTGGTATAGATGGATTCAAGGTAAGTTACTTAACCCAATTGGATGTACTTTTGTTCACTTCTTTGTGAAAGTTTTGCTGATAAAAAGTTTGTAAATCCACGGATGGATTTATCTTCAATGACACAAAAAGGATCTGTACGTGACCATATTATGGAATTTGAACAAATACTGAATTTTGTTACTGATTTACCTGGAGACTATATTATTGATCTCTTTATTAAATCTTTGAAACCTGAGATTCGATCTGTTATTGAAGTGCTTGAACCTCCAACTTTAGCTTTGGATTTCAAAAAAACGTTGAAATAAGAAGATGTGCTACTTACAAGTTCTTTCTACAAGACTGTTGCTAGACCTATCCCTTACAGGAAAGCACTTAATGCTGTGCAAATTAAGAAAAATGCTATCCCTCCTGGAGCTAAAAGGCTATCCTTAGAAGAACAAAGAGATAAACGTGACAAAGGTTTATGTTTTAATTGTGATCAGCTTTATACACATGGTCACTTGTGTGCTAAACCAAGATTATTGATTTTGGATATGGCTCCAGACAAGGATGAAATTCCCAATAATACTGATGAAGAATAAAACATGCTGCTAATGAAGGAGATTCATACTGAAGATACACCTGCTACAAACTCTGAAATTTCTCTTCACTCTCTTATAGGATCTTCTTTTCCTAGAACTATGAGAATCACAGGTTATATTCATGGAGAACCTCTTACGGTTCTCATTGATTCGGGTTCTACTCACAACTTTCTACATCCCTGAGTTTCTAAAAAGCATAATTTTTATTATCAACCTTATGGTGCTGAATTACAAGTTATGGTTGGTAATGGAGGATTTCTGGAAACTCATGTTTCTTGTAAGGATGTTTCTCTTCAGTTACAAGACTATACATTCAATGCTGATTTCTCTGTTTTGAATGTTAGTGGTTGCGATGCTGTTTCAGGTGTTCAATGGATACAAAATTTGGGTGAAATCATGAGGGATTTTAGAAAACTTCATATGAAGTTTCAATTAAACAATAGTGATTGTTTATTGGTTGGCAATTCTTCAGCTTCCATCATGATCTTGGACAATTCTCCACTGCAAAAGTTTTTGGATTGTGCACACAATGGAATTCTTTTTCAACTTACTCCTACTGTGTCACCCATAACTTCTAATAAGGTACCTACTTAAGTTTCAGAATTACTTTTACGTTATTCAGATATTTTTGAGCCTCCAACATCTTTACCACCCTGTCGAGTTCATGACCACCGCATCCCCTTGCTTCCTAACATTACACCAGTAAATGTTAGACCCTACAGATATCCACACTTTCAAAAGGATGCGATTGAAAAAATTGTGTCTGAACTTAAACAAGCTGGTTTTATTCGTCCAAGCTCTAGCCCTTATTCTTCTCATGTATTATTGGTTAAAAAGAAAGATAATAGTTGGCGTATGTGTGTTGATTACCGTGCACTTAACAAAGTTAATGTGAAGGCCAAATTTCCAATTCCAGTTGTTGATGAGTTAATTGATGAGTTGAATGGAGCTATAATATTTTCGAAGGTGGATTTACGTTTTGGTTTTCATCAAATCAGATTGTTTGATGCGGATATTCATAAAACTGCTTTCAGAACACAGGACGGCCACTATGAATTCTTAGTAATGCCATTTGGACTATCTAATGCACCTGCGACATTTCAAAGCTTGATGAATGATGTGTTTCGCCCTTACCTTCGAAAATTTGTTTTGGTATTCTTCGATTACATATTGATTTACAGTACATCTTTGTCTGAACATCTTAAACATTTGGAAGTTGTATTTGATCTACTTTGCGCACACAAATTATTTCTCAAGAAATCTAAGTGTGCCTTTGCACGGTCATCTATTGGATATCTTGGCCACACGATTTCAGTTGTTGGAGTTGTTGTGGAAGAAGATAAAATTTCAAGCATTCAGAATTGGGCTATCCCTTCTACAATTAAATATCTTCGAGGATTCTTAGGATTGGCAGGCTATTATCGCAAGTTTGTGAAAGATTATGGGAAATTTGTTCTCCACTCACTAAGTTACTTAAACAGGATGCTTTCAACTGGTCTGAGCAAGCTACAACGACATTTAATTAGCTCAAATCTGCTTTAACGAGTACTCCAGTTTTAGCTCTACTAGATTTTACAAAAGAATTTTGTTTAGAGTGTGATACTTCTGGTAATGGGTTGGGTGCAGTCTTAATGCAGTCTAATAACATGTTGCTTATTATAGTAAACCCTTATCAGGTAAGAATTTGAATTTATCAGTTTATGATAAAGAGATGCTTGCTATTGTCTCTGCAGTAAACAAATGGAGACCTTATTTGCTTGGAAGGCATTTCAAAAAATTTACAGATCATAAAAGTCTCAAATATTTCCTTGAGCAAAGATTATCTTCTCGTGAGAAACAAAAATGGTTGTCTAAACTGTTGGGTTATGATTATGAAATCATCTACATATGTGGAGATGCAAATAGAGATGCAGATGCTTTATCCAGAATGGCTAACCCTCAGCTTTTATCACTCTCTACTCCCATTTTTTATGGCATCACTGAAATTTCTCAAGAATGCCATGCAGATGCTGTCTTAAGAGCTCTTATCCAACATATCTGCCAAAATTCAAGCTATAAACGTCATTACTCTTATGTTGATGGAGTTTTACGTTTTAAGGGTTGTGTTGTGGTGGTTCCTACCTCTCAGTTGTGTACTAAACTCCTTCATGAGTTCCATTCAACTCCAGTAGGTGGACACTCTGGTTATTTGAGAACCTATAAACGTCTTCAACAAAACTTTTATTGGAAAGGTATGAAATCTTCAATTAAGACATTTATACAACAATGTGATGTTTGCCAGAGTAATAAGTATGAAGCTTCATCTCCTCCTAGACTACTTCATCCATTATCTATTCCTACAAATGTCTAGATTGATATATCTATGGATTTTATTGATGGTTTTCCATTATCAAATCGGAAGAACTCCATACTGGTGGTTGTGGACTGACTATCGAAATATGCTCACTTTATAGCATTATCACACCCTTATTCTGCTTCCACCATTACTGATGTCTTTATACGAGAAATTGTTCGTCTTCATGGTATGCCTAACAAAATAACTAGTGATCGGGATCCTATTTTCATGAGTAATTTCTGGGAATCTTTCTTTAAACTGCAATCTACTCAGCTTTGTCGAATTTCAGCTTACCATCCTCAAACAGATGGCCAAACCGAGGTAACTAACCGAACCTTAGAATGTTATTTACGGTGCTTTTCTGGGATCAGACAAACAGATTGGTCAAACTGGCTTCCATGGGCAGAATGGTGGTATAACACCAATTATCATTCACCCATTAATATGACTCCTTATCAAGCTTTATACTGTCGTGCTCCACCAACAGTTTCAACTTATCAACCTGGCACAACTCTTGTGCATGCTGTGGACGAATTATTACGAGCTAGGGATCATATTCTGAGAATTCTTCACTCTAATTTACATGATGCTCAAGCCGGGATGAAAAATTATGCAGATAAGCATAGAACTGAACGTTCATTTGATGTTAATGACTGGGTTTTCCTTCGTCTCCAGCCTTATCGACAGACAACAGTTCATGACAAATCTTTCTCCAAACTATATCCAAAATATTATGGACCATTTCGTATTGTTGAGAAAGTTGGTACTGTGGCTTATAGATTAGAATTACTAGTCACTAGTCGCATACATCTGGTCTTTCATGTTTCTCAGTTGAAGCTAAAACTTGGCTCTTCAACTATTGTCACTGCTGATCTACCAACTACTGTTGATTACGAAAAATGGTAACCTGAGAAGATATTGGATCGTAAGATGTTCAAGAAGGGAAATGTTGCTGGTACTAGATGGATTATTCTGTGGAAGGACCGATAAACTGATGATGCAACTTGGGAAGATGCAGATGAACTTCTCAGTCGTTTTCCAGACTTTCAGACTTGAGGACAAGTCATTTTTCAGGCGGGATGGGATGTTGCAGCACCGACTCTCTACTTTTCTCTTACCTTATTTAGTTGTTTCCTTAGTTAGGCAGTTGCATTTAATTTATCTAGCTTAGTTATTAAGTATTGACGTTTCCTTAAGTAATGCAACTTGGGTATCAAGTCAAGCTAGATATAAATACTAGCTTATTTACGTACTTCATCATCAATCAAAAACAAAACAACTTTTTAATTATTTTCATTGTTTTCTTCTTTAAGTTTATAATCTGAATTGGTGTTGTTACGTGTTTCTTGAGTTAATTTTGTCTAGAACCCTATTATTTGCACTAGGTGAGAGAGGAAAATATGTAGTCCTTTTGGTGGACAAGAAAACGAGGTAAACTCAGTATTTTTATTTTACTTTCTTAAACATCTTCTATGTGTTTGATCCTGTTCTTATTCAATTGGATGATTTTTGTATTGCGGTATCCAACTTACGGATTGTACCAAAGATATCAAAAACATTCGTACGTAAAGAAAAAACGAAATTGAGATTCAAGTTGCAGAGATGATTAGGTGTTTACTGATAATCGGCATAGGGCATATTTGAGAATTTCGTTCTAATGAAGTTTTTTTGTTTCTGAATTAATTTGTTATCTTTAAAAATAAATAAGAAGCACTATGATAAAACAAAATCTTACAAAGTTAAAAATTACATACTAGGCAAGCGAGCGACAAGCTGTGCCGCTAGCCCTTTTTGTTTGTTTTTTTCATTGTTGAATTGATTTGGCGTAATCTCTCTCTATTGGGTCAAGTTATTATATGCCAAATGCCAATCGTCACTGATGCTATTAAGTTCTTTCATTTTCTTATTACTACAAATTAATTTCTTAGATTTTTGTGTTTCCCATAATGGTTAGATTTTTGTTTATGTTTCAATGCTCTACTTACTGTGTTGGTAGCTAACTAAAACTTCAACTAAAATTTTTGTATGCAGGACATTGTAAAATAATAATGCACCATTGCAACAAGTTTCATCCTCCTAATCAGCGATGAAGGAATGATAAAGGTGAAATCTACTTTTATTTCGTTATCCAATTATTTTCTTTGTTTAGCAATGATGCACCATTATAACATTTTTTTGATCAGGAGAGGAAGTAAAAACAAGAAGTATACGTTGTGAATAAGCTTTTATCTTATTAATTCTCTTAGGTTTTGTACTGTAATATTGTGTCCTTTATTGTCCCTTACAGCAGGTAAAGTAACACACGATTTATCACATTTTTTTGGTTTGGTCATTCACTTTCTTAGTGATTATATTTATTAAATGCGCGCAGTATGATTTTGATTTTGAGTGTACCTCGAATTAATATATTATGATTTACATTCTACAACTCCGTATTGTTTTGTATGATCGTCTAGGGTTGTGTTCTGTGACTGTTATCACTATCACTATGAGTATGATTTTTATTTGATGGATACTTTTTTAATCATTGATTTTGAATGTTGATACATGTCTACTGGTTTCAAATCATTGATTAAGAGATGAACTTGGATGCATGGTTTTGATCTTCTTGCTTTTTTATGGTTCCTAAAATACGGTTAAGTTAGCGTGTTAAAATTCCCTAGATACTGTACATCAAATCTAGAAAACATACTGCTTGACACTCTATTTCATCCCTCATTAGAAAAAAAACGTAACATCCAGTTATTTATCTGATTGTATTTATTTTTGCGGAAACCAGCCATGAAGAGTTTGACTAACTTGACACTGAGTGTGATGCGCGTAAGGTTAAACACTCTTAATAGTTACGTTTTTCCTTCTCATTGAAGGAAGTTCTTATAGGTTACTAACAAAATATCTCTTGGAAATCAGGGGAATTTACTTTCAGAAGAAAAGGAAGAAAACTTAAAAGAGAGGAGAACAACTTCCTGTGAGACTAACCCCGAACTTCTAATAATGTGGTTATATGTCGGCGCAATAAAATGAAGCATTTTCAAGGAGTGCAGTTTGACATAGTAATGAGACTTTTGGGGTATCATTTCTAATATTATGTACAACGGACAATGGAGTGAGTAGAACCAGCTCATTAGTATCAATATTACAAAAAAAGTCTTATATTGCATGGCTGCACATGAACCTTATACCGATAAAAACCGATAAAAAAAAATCACGTTCTGAGTTGCTTGGTTTTCTTTCTTATTGTGTTTCAAAGCTGAAGGTACTGAAGAAAAACATGGAGAAAAGGATGACACATCATTATTTGCCAAAGCTCATACTTCAACGCGCCCCCACGTTTTCTGTACTAAGGAGTCGGGAATTCTTGGGACCTTTTATTAACTTCTCTTAACTTTTTTGTATACATGAAATTTGGATTATAAAGTATCAATAAGAAAAGAAAACCATACATCTTTTTTTGTGTTATATTCTTTTTTTTCTCTCTAGAGTCCAGACACCAAACGTAGATATTTAGGGAGAATGTGAATGAGGCCCATGATTCATGAAGGTCGTTAGACTTAGTTACATGACACCATATTATGCTTGTGCAACACCATTAATAATATGTTATACTTAAATTATCTATTATCTAATTATGTTATACTTAAATTATCTAATTTTATACATCATAGGAACTTGGAAATTGATGGTGCTCTTTAGACTACTTTTTTTTTCTCTACAAATATTTTCTCATTTTATAAATAGGGTATTGATTTTTTTGTGTAGGTATTAAGAAACCTCGCAATGTGTACACTGACACCATGATTGTAGAGTATGTTGTGAGTGTTTTTATACGGATGTCACTGATGAAAAAAACAATGAATGAAGCTGAACAAGCAGTGGTATCTTACTTCTCCTAGGAAGAATTATCCTCATTGGTAACAACGTGAAATTTGTTTTGTCTCATAATATAAAATTGTGCAGCATACAGACATGCCGCTAGGTCAGCTTCAGACTATTAATATACGATTAAACAGAAAAATATAAAATGCATCCCACAACCGTTAGGAGTTGTATCGGGGAAAAAGAACCCCCGTAAGTTTCCTTTGTTTTAAATATTTTTAGGAGTTTGTTCATGTAATTTTTGTTTTAGAGTAGCTCAAAAAGAATGTTTCTATTGGACATTTGATTAGGTATGTTTGCAATGTTTTTTCCTTTGTTTGGTGATAAAGTATATTAATAGTCTGAAGCTGACCTAGCGGCATGTCTGTATGCTGCACAATTTTATATTATGAGACAAAACAAATTTCACGTTGTTACCAATGAGGATAATTCTTCCTAGGAGAAGTAAGATACCATCGCTTGTTCAAATTCATTCATTGTTTTTTTCATCAAAGACATCCGTATAAAAACACTCACAACATACTCTACAATCATGGTGTCGGTACACCTTATGAGGTTTCTTAATACCTACACAAAAAAATCAATACCCTATTTATAAAATGAGAAAATATTTGTAGAGAAAAAAAAGTAGTCTAAAGAGCACCATCAATTTCCAAGTTCCTATGATGTATAAAATTAGATAATTTAAGTATCAGGTTTATTAAGTATAAAGTATGAACAGAAGGGTGGCGTGATAGATAAGGAGTAAGGAAAATGACAATCTTAGTGAATAATCATGGACTACCAGACATGATCGGAAGGTGGAAATTTAGAGTTGTCAACATAATAAAATTTCCCATAACACAGTTTTCATCTTTTTTTTAAGCAAACCATACTACAGAGTGTGTGGATGTTCATGAGTTTCCGATTTTTATTTCTGGAGATTGTACCGATACATACATGCAATAAATAAAGGTAGAATTAATTGAATTATTTTGTTTGCTTCTTTGTGCACTGTAAAATTCTCTTGATCATCGTCAATCTGAGCCCGTGCAACGCACGGGAGAAACACTAGTCCATCTTAAATATGAGTGAGATAGAGATACCTGAATGAAGGAGTTGGAAGAATAACTTTTTTCTCACGGCTGCACCATTCATCTGAAAAATTGGAGGGACCTCCATTTGTATAAAAGCTTGCAAAAGAGAAGAATTTAATCTTATCGTTATTTCTTTAATATATTTTTGTGACCATGACGAATTAAACCATCCAAAAAGGATTGAATATGAACCTATGAGAAATCGCCTCTCGTCATTCTTTGTTGCTACTTTTCACGTAATTGTTTGCAAGTCTTTCACTGCATTGCATAGAACACAAATAACAACAAATTTTGGCCATCCATCTGTGATGGCGGTTAGATGAATTTAGTTTAAGTTGCAGGCTTGCATCCTCAATCAATAACCGGAATGTAATCCATCTGCATTTGATCCTTTAGGAAAGTAAGAATTTTCTTCCACTCATAATTTGTACTCATAGGCTTTTTCCAGTTTCTTTTCGACAACTTTCTCCAAGAATGTACAAACACACAACCAAAAGATGAATTAAACTATTCAAGATTGCGTAGCATAAAGCTTGAATTCGACCCTTTCACCACGTACTAGCAATAAAGGCACACACCAACCTACCATCTTGGGTCTGAATAATCATTTCCTAATTCTTCATCCTTTCTAATTAATGGTGTTGACATTTTGACATTTTCTTAATTTGATGCTCCTTGTCCTTCTGCTGTATATTTCCTTGATGATGAACCTTCATGATCTACTTCTGGTGATACTTACACAAATGCCTCACTTGCCATTCGAATCAATACTTCATCGGTAAAGATTTTATGGCATTCCGAACATTTTACATGCAAGATGTGGGATGATACTAACCATGCGAATTGGTAATGTCCAACATCTAAAAAAAAAAAAAAAAAAAAAAAAAAATTATTACTCAATACAGTCCAAATATCACAGTCATCTGGGTTTAGACGATTTCCTATAGATTTTGTAAAGTTGTTATTAAGTATCAACACATCTATCTATATAAAATTAAAAAAAAAAGGAAAAGGAAAATTAAAGAATCGTAAACACATATATATTTATTAATTCACTGATGTAGATTGATGATGATATTTCATTTAATCAAAAGGAAGAAGCAGAATAAAATCCGAAAGTTTAAGAGTCTGTTCAACTATGGCTCATGGCATTTAAATTTAATACCCCTAATAAAATTGCCTTTCAGTTATTCTCTCTAAATGCTTGGGAACTGGCGATGGTTAAAATGTCTTATCGGACAAAAGAAAGCTTCATGAAAGTAAGCGACAGTTCGAAGTGTATTTCCTCATGGACTCTGGCCTTCAAAGAGTTTGAGCCTTTATAACTTTTGAATTACCGAAGAAGTGTTGGTTGTTATTCCACCCAAGATTTCTTTGAAACAGGGAATATAAAAAATTGTATCATGTCATATATCGTCGAGATTGTGAATAATAGACGACTATCTAACAAAAGATGTTTCTCTTTGTATCTAACATCTTGTAAGACCATTGGCTCACCTGTTGTTTTGTAATGTAATCTTGGGTTTGCAATAGTCGTTGAATTGATTTCGCAAATGACCGCGCTTGTTTTTGTATTCACCGTTCCGTCGGTATGGACTATGGATTGTGAGTATGTGTTCCTCCGTTCCGTTCTGTGTTCGATTCTGTTTTGATGCAGAAACACCTTTTCTACGCAGATCAATAATTTTTATTGTTTTTCCTCTAGCATCAACTACATCATGTTGGTTTAGCGTATCCATGGCGCGCTTTCTCTTGACTCTCGCCTCGACCCGACGATGTTTGCAATATTAGAGGTCAATCTAATGATTCGTTAATGTTACTTAGTGTATGTAGTGATTCTAATCCGCAAGCAGAACAAAACTGTAGAGGAAGGTAATTACTTTGGTCTTGTGAAGGGCGATCTTTTTATACTAATTTCCAGGAGGGCTGTTCAATACCTCTTTACAGGATGATCAAGAGTTGTGTCTTTTAGCATTTAGAACTGAAGTAACGATTATGTGGCCCTACTTAAGAAACGCGAGAATTCTCATCTCTTCGGAAAAGGAAATTGTATCTTTTCGAAATGGTATCTTTTCAGAACGGTGACAGGTCGTTTATGATTTTCCACGCGGTGTACGCGTATTGGACTGTTTTGATGCAGAAACACCTTTTCTACGCAGATCAATAATTTTTCTTATTTTTTATCTGGCATCAACTGCATCCTGTTGGTTCAGTGTATCCATGGCGCGCTTTCTCTTGACTCTCGCCTCGACCGGATGCTGTTTGCAATATTAGAGGTCAATCTAATTATTCGTTAGTGTTACTTAGTGTATGTAGTGATTCTAATCCGCAAGCAGAACAAAACTGTAGAGGAAGGTAATTGCTTTGGTCCTATGAAGGGCAATCTTTTTATAATGATTTCCAGGAGGGCTGTTCAATAGCTCTTTACGGGATGATCAAGAGTTGTGTCTTTGCGCATTTAGAACTGAAGTAACGATTTTGTGGCCCTACTTAAGAAACGCGATAATTCTCATCTCTTCGGAAAACGAAATTGTATCTTTTCGAAATGGTATCTTTTCAGAACGGTGACAGGTCGTTTATGATTTGGCACTCGGCGTATGCGTGTTGGACAAAATACGAGGATTGTTGTGGTTCCGACATGTCAGCAAAATCATTCTCCTTTATATTAAGAAAAATTGATTATAATAAAACTTGGTCGAATTGATAATGATTCTTGCGCCTTTCATGGCGACGCGCAATATTTAAGTCTTCATTTGACAACAATGATTACAAAACGATCAAATCCCATTCATTATAATGTACTAGTAATGGACTTGTCCAAATTCGGAATTCAGAGGTTTGCGTCATCAAGTTTATAGGCATTAAGTTCTTTCTGTGGGTGTATTGATTGGGGTTTATCTAGTCCAATTTTCTGCTTGTCTTTGTATAAGCTGTTCTCTTTAATTTTTGGCCGGGCCTCGATCTGTAGTTGGAGTCTCTTATTGTAATCTAATTTTAGATAATATATATATATATATATATCTACTCATGTTTTTTTGTAATTGGAAGTCTTGACTTGAAAATTCTCACTTAGTGTTATACTTAATTCCTACGTTGATTCAATTCCCACTTGATATATATTATACGAGGAAATCGGATATTTGATAGGTCAATTGTGCGTCTTGTGTACAGTTGAGGGTTATTACTGAAAGAGTATCCCTCGTGGATGTAATCAAGCATTTGATGATGTTGTTGCATATTCCTTAACGAGTGTGCATGTAACATTTTAATTTTCACCGTCGGTTCAATTTAGGGAATTGTAATGGGGGTTGAAATTCTAAACATAGAGGGTAATGAGGCCATCATTTAACTGATAAACCAATAAAATGAACATGTTAAACATATAATACACTCTTTAGAGGAGTGTGCACATAAATAAACTCATATACCTAGGACTCGCACGAAGAGAATATTTCAATTGAAAAGGATATAATCATCACTGATTAACTTAAGTAGAGGAAACAAATGAAAAGAAAATAAGAAGAGGACTTGGTTAGACATATTGTATATATAATTTGAGTAGAAATTGGTGGCCTCACATTGAAAGTTAGTCCAAAAGCTCGAATTCTAGAGCTCCTGGCTCCCGACCAATAAGAATCAAGGGTTTTGAAAAAAAATCGGAGTCTTTTTGCCATACTGAAAATGGAAGCGATGAGAACCTTCCCGAAAAGCCTAATCTAATATATAATTTGAGTAGAAATTGCTGGCCTCACATTGAAAGTTAGGCCAAAAGATCGAATTCTAGAGCTCCTGGCTCCCGACCAATAAGAATCATGGGTTTTGAAAAAAAATCGGAGTCTTTTTTCCATACTGAAAACGGAAGCGATGAGTACCTTCCCAAAAAGCCTAATCTAATCTTCAGCCGCAACATTCCCTCTCCCTATTGTTCTTGACTTTCTTTCTTTTATCATAAAACCCTAAACTTCGTTTTCTGGGGTTTTCCCTAATGTTAATTCAGTCAGTTTTTTTGGGGTTTTCCTTGACTCTGATTTGTTTTTATTGTTTCGTGAAGGTACTACTGATGATGGAACGGAGATGCAGCTATTCCTTATTGAAGCTATTCGTGATTTGTTTTTTGCGATCGTTATTCGAGATTGAAGTAGAAGCTATCCAGGAGATCCTAGGTTTTACTCTGGGTAAACTTTTATGCTTCTTAAACGATGAGTAATCTCCATTACAAACGATATAGTTTATTAATGATCATTAGTCGCTATCTTAATTTGTGTTTTTCGGTGTTGTTTTACAAGTAATGGCAGTTAAGTGTGCATAGGTTGACCATTTTATGTGTAAGAATATGAAAGCTTTTTGTTCTGAAATGATCACTGCTACTCCTTTTTTTATTTTCAGTGATTGCTTGACTATTGCTTCTTGGAAGTAATTACTGCTAAACCTTTGTTTATTTTCTTCTGGATATAGCAACATAATATGGTCTATTTTATTATTTAGAAGTCATTTAATGATACGTGCGTGGATGCCATACGGTATGTACGAAAATACTGTGGTTTTAATTTCTGTTTTTGTTGTTTATTATATGTAGTTTATATTGGCAATTTGAACATTCTATTAGACTGCTCCTACTGTAACATATATACTTCTCTGTCAATGGTGAATAGACGTCGCGAGACGAATCACATCATAATCGATATGTAATCTTTGTTAAATTGAGGAACAATTATGAATAGAAATAATTGTACTGCTGGACCATTTAATTACAGGACATTATCAGGTGCTCCGAACAATTTTCTTTGCTTGCAACAAGCTGTCGGCCCTTGCGACAATAATTTTACCCTATTTGAAGCAATTAAGATGCTACAGGATGAGGATAGTAAGGTAAGCGTCATATTTCCTTCTTTTTTTGATTGGAAAGTGAGTGTATATTTTACGATTAGTGTCAGCAATAAATTCAAGCAGTGCACTAAGAGGAGGTTGAGGTTTTAATGGAGATAATGTGACTGAGAATGATGCAAGCGAAGTCTTCTTAGCTAATTACTATAACTGGTATGTTTAAGATTTTACATTAACCTTAAATATATTTGTCTTTCAGTTCTTCGTAGAACTTTGATCTTCGACTAGCTAATGACCCGCGGGTTAAATGACTGCAATCTTTGATAGAAATACTTGATTAGTATTAATGGATTTAAATAATATGTCGAGGAAAATACTTGATACGTTTGTCAACATCGGAGGCTTAGGTATAGATGGGGATGTGCAAAAGTGCAAGACATCCTTGCTACGAGTTCGAACTTAATGACACCCTTGAAAGTTGGAATTTGAACTGACTGCGTGAAGTGTAGGGATAACGAAAAAAAGTGAATAAGGGATCTTTGTACTGTCCCTCGACTGTGTGAAATGCTGGGGTAACAAAAAAAACGTTTAGAAGAGATCTTTGAATTGCCCCTTGACTGCGTGAAATGCAGGTATTCCCTCTTTTATGGATAAACCTAGGAAAGTTAACCTGGGTGATTTGCGGTTTTCATGTTGATTCTATAAAACCCTCTTTTATTTGAAGGAATGCATTCTTTGATAGATACATATCACTTGCTGTCATATTGCTCTGTTTGATGTTAATTGATTGCATGAATGAGTGTTACTATACTGTATTTGTTCTATAACTTAGATTTCTTTCTTTCTTTTGGCAGCTGATTAATTTTTTCTTTTGGCAGCTAATGGAGCGGGTGTCTTTCTTTTTTGGATGCTTATAAAAGGTGCTGTATTTTTGCGTCATCCTTTTTAGATATTTTAAAAATGGATTTCATAAGTTATGATCGTTTAAAAAAAAGGTTGAGTTATTGATTCTTAATTTATTAAGTGTGTCATACCAGTTAAGACCACAGTGAACTAGACTACATTTTCTCCAAATACTTGACAAGCAAGCTTGGTCTTACTACACTTAAATTGCAAATCAAACTAGACTATGGTAAAACAGAACTATTGGATCATCGGGTGAAGTTAATGTGTGTTTTCTAGGTGAGGGTTCTTATGGGTTCCATTGAAGGATGAGTATAATTAAAGAGGATGGTCATGAGATATCAACTCTCTCCTCTCTATTTTTTTATATTGATTTTTAGTAGTTTGTGAATGAATGTTTCTAATTCTATGTAGTTTTGAGTTCTTAAAAGATGTGTTCAGTGTACTTTCCTCACAGGTATTTGGTTCATGAGTTTGTTAGCTAATTTTCTTGCAGTCACTCAGTAACTTATACAACCGTGGTCACTTCTAGAGAGAGTGAATTTTATGGTTGGGAAAGAAGGTTATATAATTTAATGGGTGTTTGCAAGTACATTGTGTGTAAATTGTGATCCACTGAAACTTTTTTTTAAGAATAGAGGGAACAGTGGTCGAGTTGATCGAGCTTGCCAAAGAAAAGGTGCAACGACATGATAGAATCTGGAATTGCAATCAAAAGGTATTACTGTTTCTTATGATTGTATTGTGACAATGGTCAAGACTTCGTTATACAATGACGACATTGGTTGGTGAGAATTTCAGTTGCTTAATCACTTTCTGATTAGTAGAGTTTCATATCAATATCTTCCTCATTTTTTTATAAAAAATTTATTTTAAGTGGAATTAGGAATTAAGGTTCCATGTTTTCTATGAGTAATTACTAACTAGGTAATGTACACGAGTACACTAAGTAGGGGTTAATGTTTGGAGTTCTTAATAGTAAAAAAAGCACTTTGGGGAATTCTGTTTACCGAGTGTGTGTCGCAATACCAACTCATTATGATTGGCATGTTTTGGTCGGAAAACAAAACATCCTAGAAAAAACGCCTGGTTTCTATTCAACATAACTTTAGACGTATAGGTTTCTATTGACGTATAGGTTTTCCTTATCGTGTTAAACTTTAGACTCATCTTGCTACGGGTATATTATTTTGATTACTTTAGTCTCCATTTGTTCTTACAGGTCTGGCACCTTCGTATAACTAGGGACAAGAAAAACCATTCATGAAAGTATCCTTCAATGGTGGTTCCATGATAATGGTTAAGATGTTGAAGTTGTATTTTTAACACTAAATTGATGCCTCAACTGTAATTTTGTTTCTCTAATTTTCTTTAATTTCTTTAAATGTGTTCTTTGTTAATCAACTCGAGCATCATTGTTAGTATTCCAAGACTTTCCGCTTGGGTAGTCAATAGTCTGATTTATTTTGCTCCACTATTCAGCGTCAATAAGAGTTAACGGTATAAAACATTACTTGAATGGCTTCTTCCCAGTTTTTTTGCAGGCAATTCACATTCATCTTACATTTTTCGGGTCGAGAAGCAAAGCAATATGATATTGTTAATGTTGCAAGTCCTAAAGGAAAAAAACTCCCGCATAATTAACAGCTCGATAAGTTTTTGTATCTCATTTTTTTGAGTTATGTTTCCATTAATTATCGAAAATAACTTTGTTTGATTATTTTCAGTTTTCCGGACCATGGCTATTCAATTATTCATTAGTAAGATATTTTGTGCAACATTAAATTTGAGGTTGTTGGAAATACAATGCACATAAGAGGTGAAATGTTATTCCATCTATCTGTTACATTGTTTCGCATTGCAAAATGACAAATCGTGCGCATTGGATTTCAACTCTTTGTTGTTGGCCAAATGTGGTTGCTTTTAATCATTTTTCTACTTCTAATATGTATATGCAGTTGATTTGGAATTTAGGATACGTTTTTAGTTCACAAATTAGGGTCATCTAATTGTGAACATGTTGACCTTTTACTCCTTCATTTTATTGTTACAACTTACAAGACAACAGTATATGGCTTAAAATACGGTACCCATGTTTAATTTTCCGAAATAAACATAACAAAACACCAGATCCGGTGCAACGTACGGGCATTACACTAGTTATTATGACAACAGTAGATCTCCTAGTGAAATGGTTTCAAAAGGCTTTGCTAAATCGGCCCTGCTTTGAGCCGGCAATGATAGTTCCACTGATACTTCTTGCATAGTCGGCCGAGTACATGGATTGCCACGTAAGCATGAATTTCCAACCTTCACAACGTACATTATTTCTTTTTTCACAATATCTGCCGGTCTTCCAATGCGGTCGTCCAGGATGTCTCCCAACCTAACGTTTTGCCCCACTGTAGTCGATGAAGAAGATGGAAGAACATTTTGCGAGAGTAATGTGATGATTTCAGATGGATGCCTTCCCATTAAAACTTCAAATATAATCACGCCAAAGCTATAAACATCACATTTCTCAGTCACCTTCATTGTAAAGGCAAGCTCTGTAACAACATTATTAATTAAGCAAAGAAATGAATGTGAATTTATTTATGAACTTCAGGAAAAAAAAAGGGTCTCAATAACAACAAATAGTAAAGCAATAAAAGCTTTAGTTGGATAATATACCTGGAGCAACATATCCATAAGTTCCCGCTAGTGAAGTCCAGTTGGATGAATCTGGTTTCAAAACTCTTGCTGTACCAAAATCTGAAACTTTAGCTTCGTATTCAGAGTCCAACAGAATGTTGTTGCTAGATATGTCCCTATGAATTATTGCAGGAGTACAATCATGGTGCATGTAAGCAAGTGCACTAGCTATTCCTTTGATGAAGGTCAACCTCTTTATCCAGTCGAACTCCATAGATTGTTCCCCGTCAAGCAAAACATGTTTCAAACTTCCCCTTTCCATGAATTCATAAACCAAAAATGAAATCCTCCTTTCAAGATTAGAACAAAAACCGAAAAGTTTGACAATGTTTCGATGTCGAATTTCTGTCAGTGCATGAACTTCACTTTCAAATGACTTGAGATCAGATATCTCAGAATCTTCATCTGATGAGTGAAGTTTCTTCACAGCAACAACTTGACCTGTTGACAACTCTGCCTTGTAAACCCTCCCATATCCTCCCGTTCCAATGCAATATTTACTGTCAAAATCCTCCGTTGCTTCAATTATATCTCCGAACACTATTTTCCCATCGTAATTCCATATCGAAAATAAATTTCTTCCAGGATTAACAGCTGCAGCTTGATCTGTCGGCGTGACATTTCTTACCCATCTTTTTCGAAAGAGAAACAAAGTAACAAGAAGTATGAATAATATACACAACGAGCCGACCAAGGGAAGTATGATTATGAGAAGAAGTTTATGCTTGGACACTTTTCTTCTGAACACAACCAAAGAATTACATGGTTTCAAACCTCTTGAGCTATTACCACACAAACCTTTATTGTTCTTCAATGCATCAATGGGAGCATCGACAAAGGCCTTGATGTTTGGAATAGAACCGCTCAATTCGTTATACGAAATATTGACCACCGTCAAACTAAGCATTTGATCAAGTGAAGATGGAATTAAACCCATAAGCTTATTGTGGGATAAGTTTAAACTTTCCAGCTTGCTTAATTTACCGAGATCTGATGGTATCTCTCCGCTCAACTCATTTTGACTAAAATCCAGCGAGATTTGTAATGAATCCATGTTTCCAACTTGAAAAGGAATGCTGTCATTAAATTTGTTGTTGCTCAAATTTAATGACAGTAAACTTGTACACTCCCCGAGCTGTTTGGGTAGTGGTCCAACAAAATTATTGTTGGATAAGTCGAGATGTTGCAGGTTATACAACATTCCAACTGCTGAGGACAATCTACCAGAAAGATGGTTATTTCTCAGATTTAAAATGATCAACGAAGACAAATTAAACAACTCATTTGGAATTTCTTCAACTAACCTATTTGAACTAAGAACAAGTTGAGTTAAATTCTTCAATTTTCCGAATTCAACTGGTATCCTTCCAGTGATATTGTTCTTTTTGAAATCTAGGGCTGTTAAATTTTGGCAGTTCCCCATTCCTTTGACAGTTTACCATACAACATATTGCTTCTCGCATTTAACCACTCTAGATGTGGATACACGTGAAACGCGTTAGTTATATTATCAACCAATTCATTATTTGCAAGCCCTAGACTTATGAGGCTGGTGCAATTTCTGAGGCTCCTTGGTATAGGACCCGTGAAATAGTTGGCACCTACTTCAAATACTTCAAGTATTCCGCCTTGACATATATTTTGAGGTAGATAACCAAAAAAATTGTTGAAATTCAAATACACTATTGTCAACTGTGTTAGATTATTGATCCCCATTGGTATAACACCACTTAATTGATTTTTAAAAAGATATATTTCAGTTAAGATGCTCAGATTACCTAAAGAAGCAGGGATTGGACCAGTGAGGTTGTTCATGGACAAATATAAGCCTCTCAAAGCCCCTAACTTACCTATATCTTGAGGGATGCCACCAGTAAGTTGATTTCCTTCAACTGATAGAGTCGTAAGGTTTGACAAGCGGCATATAGAAACAGGGATTGGACCAGTAAAATTGTTTTGCGACAAACCAATGATTTGAAGAGAGTGTAGCCTTCCAATATCTTGAGGAATGGTGCCAGTAAGCTGGTTATGAGTGTCCAGGCTAATCAAATTGGTTAAAGAAGTAGGAATTGAACCACTAAGATTGTTTGTCGCCAAATCCAACTGAGTGAGAGAACTTAGCCTCCCAATTTGTTGAGGAATGACACCCGAAATTTGATTTTCGTAAATAAATAAAAGAACTAAGTTTGTCAGGTTGCATATAGAAGAAGGGATTGAACCTGTGATATTGTTTTGGTACAACCCTAGCTGAGTAAGAAGATATAAATTCCCAATTTCTCGAGGGATGGATCCACTAATACGATTTGTGTAAAAGGCTAAATATTGCAATCTTGTGAGAAAACCTATTTCTGGTGGAATGTGTCCAGAAAGTTTATTGACGGAAAAATCAAGAAAAGTGAGTTTTGAAAGATTACTAATTTGGGACGGAATGGTTCCAGAGAATTCGTTCCAGCTCAAGTTAAGACTAGCCAAGTTGGAGAAAGATGAGAAGTTGAAATTATGAAGCGTACCTTGTAAACCCAAACCTCCTATATTTAATTTCGTGACGCTTCCTTTATTGTTACAGGTGATTCCAAACCACTTGCATGGACTCGTTGTACTTGTAGTAGAATTTATCTTCCAAGAAGGTAGGAGAGAGTTAGTTTGGTTGGCAAGGCTTGATTTCCATTTCAAAAGAGCATCTACTTCTTGTTTTATTACTGAAACTTGTAAATGTTGTTTTTTGCGAGTTGAAGAAAAAGAAGAACTTGAAACAGAGACAAGAACATTGAAACATGAAACCAACAGTAGTATATAGACCAGAAAAGTAGCAGAGGCAACATTTACTCGTGGAGACATTATTAAAGATTAACTGAAGAAAGATTTCGTTTGATTTCAAGTGATGATCAATCAAGTCCCATAAGGTGTTATATAGTACAAAGTCATTTCATTTTTCCTATCAGATGACTAAAGTTGGAGTCAACTCAAGTATCTTGCTTTATTTATTTTCCACTCAGACGACATGTCTAATTGTGTTCGAGTATATAGGGTCTTATATGATCAGGAGAAGAAAGTTGCCTCACAACCTTTTCTGTCTTTTATTGACTAGGGACTACTGCCGAGAAGAAAAACGCGTTATAGTACCATGCCAAGAACTATCACCACCAATCAACGGAACTGAAAATGGATGCGAATCATACCAACGACCCACTGATTCCAGACATTAATTAATAAGCAATTACCACTAATTCAAACCGCCAATGAAGTAGATAATGGACGGTAGACCCGGCAGCTTCAGCTGGGAACTCAATCTCTAGCATGCTCTGCTACATGATCATGACCGAAAGTGTGACTGATTTCACACTTTCTTCCGATAGTGTGAATGATCCCTATATCTTCTAAAAGTGTGACTGACTTTACCTAATATCCAAGGTATCCTTTATAGCCCAATGTCTATACATTTATAGCCTGATGTCCACATATTTATAACATGATGTCCACATATTGTATGAATACTTTCCAATGTCTAGACTTCGAAACATAGATGTATACATTTATCCAACATATGATTATGCCTAGATTCTGGATGTCCACATATAATATCTACACATCAGTAAAAAACAATGGTGAGGTATCAATGTATCTATGTACACGTATAGATGGGGTATCTACACATCCTTATCCGATGTGTACACATATATTGTCGATATGTACACATCCGATGACAAAATTAGGTATTTTCATAAAAAGACTAGGACATATATGTCCTTTGACCGGTCATGATCACACTTTTAGAACATTTTCAAAAAGTGTACATTTTTGGAAGAAAGTGTGAAATCACTCACACTTTCAAGAAAGATTCCGACATTACATCAGGCATATCTGTAACGTGAAATCATAGTTGACCAAAGGTAAACCATTTTATGGGCAGCAAACTCAAATTTCAACAAAGTTAGTTACCAAATGCAAATTTATATATACAATTTTATAGGCACCAAACTCAAATGCAAAGGTATACCTTTTCACTAGTGGGAATCAAATTCTTGAGCCTCTGTAAGGAGAAGAAAGAGAGGGACAATGAACTCCGTTAGTACCACACACTCAATTCTTGCGACTTCATCAAAGATTGTATTATTATTATTAGTAAGAAAGGGTTGGGAGTTGTATTCAAGATTGTCATGAACATAAGAATCACACAGCAAACTGTGTAGACACCCCCAAAATTTGGCCATCGCTCAGCTTTTCGGGCCAGTGGCAGGTTCCAAAAAAAAGAATGTTCCAGACATCATTTTGGGCAGAGGTGAGTATGTTGGTGAAATTTGCAATAGCGTTGAACTATGCACCAGGTGTTCACTGCAATAGTAACTATTGTTCACCAAGTAGTTCAATTTGTAAAGTTTACCATGCCCCCCGGAAAAAATTATACACGGCCGTGGTCCTTTATTCAACTTTTTTTTCAAAACGAAATGCTAGCATTCCAACTGCAGACAAGATTACAAAAATCTCTAACACCAGAACAAGTTATTATAAAATAACAAGAGTATATTACAATCAATCGATTTTTGTGAATGCAGCCGATTATTTTATAAGAAACCTAGTCAATAATTTTCCAATACCCAAACCACCATTTCTCTGTTTTCAGAAGCAAAGCAAAAGGTAAACCCCAAACCCAAAATCCAACCCCAACCCCAAAGTGATAACACTGCAAAACACAAACCTGTCATTTGCATCCTCTTGATCGTCATCTTCAACTTCAGTCATAGGAATATCACCAGCATTAGTGTTACTGTCATCTTCGCAAAATTTATCTGTGGAGAATCCACACAATAAATCGTTCCCAACTTAAAATCTCAAAGTGATCCCCCTCTTGAAATCCAGCCACTAACTTTTTGTTAGACATGTTCAGAAATCGAAAAAGAGTCAAACAATGCCAAAGATTGTGGCATATATCCATACAATCAATTCCAACTTAAATCCAAACACTCTAAATGGGACATGTGCCGATATTAATAGAAATGATTGTATGACAAATTAAGATTGTAAAGTCCTTTTAATAAGACCCTTCTCTTCTTGGAATTCTCGCCAAACAACATTTGGACAACGCTGCCAATGCATCTGCTTCTTCTTTCACCCAACCACATGTTGGCCTTCTCTCTGCCGCCTCAATCTGTCTACGATTTTGTACACGTGTTTCTGAAAGAAGTATTTCTTAGCCTCTTCAACCAACCTCATTATCTCAACATTTGATAACCTTCCCCCAGCTTTTGTAATAGTCATCTTTTTTTCTTCTAGTCAGCATGCCATTTGCATCTATGTCAAAGAACACTGTTATATCAGAAACACCACTAGGAGCCGGAGGAATTCCTCTTAACTGGAACTCACCTAACAAATTATTCTCACTAACCTTCATGCTCTCACCCTCATACACCTGAATGTGAAAATAATTTTCATAGGTAGTGAAAACCTTGCTGTCCTGATGGGGAAGCGGTGTTCCTTGGGAGCACGTCCATAAAACTTTCAGGCATCTTAACACCAAGTGAATGAGGGATGACATCCAACAATAACACGGCTTGCAACTTCTTATTAGGAACCCGGCTCAAAATAGTAGCTTGAATTGCAGCACCCTTAGCCACAGCCTCACCAGGGTTGATGTTGCAGCGGAGTTTCTCTTCGTCAAAGATATCTTGCAATAGAGACTGAATCTTTGGAATTCTAGTGGACCCACCAATAAGCACTATGTCACAAATGTTGCTCTTGTCCATTTTGGCATCTCTCAAACAACATTCAACAACTTCCATATACTTGTTGAACAAATCCAAGTCATGCGTAAACTGAAATCAATTCCTTGATACAGAGATCTTACAACAATGCCAGTCTGAGTATGAGACGACAAAGATTTTTTTCCCTCTCACAGAATGTACTCAACCACCTAAGAGCCTTTGGATCATTACTAATGTCATTGTTGTGCATCCTATTGAACTCTTGAACACAATGATTTACCATCCGATTATTAAAATCCTCTTCTCCAAGATGTGTATCTCCAGCTGTAGCCTTGACTGTGAAGATACCTCTTCAATTCCGAATATGGAAACATCAAAACTACCCCCACCAAAATCAAAAACAAGAACATTCCTCTCGCCATCACTGGTTGGCTTTTTTTCCAGAAAATAAGCAAGGGCAGCCGCCGATGGTTCTTTGACTAGACGGATTACATTAAAACCAGAAATGATTCCAGCATCCTTAGTAGCTTGGCGCTGTTAATTATTAAAGAAGGCAGGGACACTAATTAATAACAGCATCGGTGGCTGTTGAACCTAGATAATCTTCTGCCATTTTTCGCATCTTACTGAGAAACTCTTAAAGATCAACAAGAGAGAGGAGAACATAAACGCGGAAGCGTAAAAGACTACATTGATATTAATGTTGGTGGAATACAATCTATTTGATATTGTTGATTGATTCTTACTTGCTTGCTTGCTTGAATTACAATTGATGTAGAACTTGCCTATTTATACTAGTTAGCTAAGCCTCCAAGTAACCAACTCCAAATAGTTCTACTTCCTTAGCCTACAAACTAGACCAACATTTTTATCACATGTTTTACATTATGGTATTTGACCAACCTCTATTGATCATTCTAGATACTTTGAACTCTACCTAACTCTAGACTTCTTTAAACCTTGTTCACATTAGTTCATATTAGACATTACAAATTAGGTAATTTCAACACTCCCCCGTAATTTGTAATGGCCTGTTTTGATCTTCACCCAATCTCTGCATTTTCGTTCTTAGCTTCTTGACATGCTCGTGTAGCTTTCTTCTTCAAATTTTTCTTGTAGTGTCTCCATCATTTTGTCTTGGGTTTTCTTCTTTGTTGCTAGCCTAGTAGTTTTGCTACCATCTCTTTTTTTTTCAGTGGATGATGTCCACCATCTCCGCCATATTTTGAAGCTTGATTGTCGCGATTCAGAGGCTCCCTATGACAAGTTTTTTACGTTGGGTTTTTTTTAGATAAGGAACTTAACCAATAGTGGTTCAAAGGTTCCACCGTAGTTTAGGGACGTTTCGGTCCTCTTCGTAGTTTTAAGGACATTACGGTCCCTTTCATAGTTTAGGGACATTTCGGTCCTCTTCGTAGTTTAGGACATTTGGTCCTCTTCGGAAGTTTAAGGACATTACGGTCCCTTCGTAGTTTAAGGACATTACGGTCCGCTTTGTAATTTAGGGACATTTCGGTCCTTCTTCGTAGTTTCAGGACATTGCGGTCCTCTTCGTAGTTTAGGGACATTTCGGTCCTATCTTTGTACTTTTAGAACATACGGGTTCCATCGTAGTTTAGGGACATTGCGGTCCACTTCAGATCGAGAAAATACTTCTTGTACTCTTTAGACAACTCATAGGATTTTCACCCACTTTTGTTGTTCTCTATCTCTCATCACCTCTTGGTGATTTTTTTTTCTTTCTTCACAACATTTTTGTTGTTTCTTTTTCTATTCATCTTTTGTTACGGTCATGCTTTTGTTGCAAAAACCATCACACTTCTTTGATTTTTAAGATTCTCTCACAATCTTTCATTTCGTCAAGCTTCTGCCACAAGCTCTGACTATTCTTCTTCTTGTTATATTGCTGTTACAATTTTGTCACGATATCCAGTTTGTCACATTTATGAATTCGTAATAGATTTGCAACGCTTGTGACAATTATTGTCACACTTATGTTTCCTTGATCATCCTTGCATTTAAACAAACATCTTGTCTGCATCTTCTCTATTTCCTTTGAGGCTTTCAGCCCATCTAAATCACCTTCAACTTTTTCTTTGTTTCGAATTTTTCTTCAGGTTCCACGGCATTTGCTAGCCCAACATTTTTTGTTTGTTTTTTTTTAACAGCCCATGTGCTGTCTCGGTGGGAAGTTGGTCACCTCCTCTTTTTTTTTCTTGTCTGCCGGTGAGATGGACGTTTAGTGTGTCGGTCACACCATGAAAAGAGAGTTTAATGGCACTTTCTCACTGGCACTCTCTTTTTTTTTTGTTTTCTCTGCATGCGACTATCGATCTTCAACTCCATCGACCATCGTGTATCATCATGGAAACATTCTATTTCTCTCGACACAGATCATGTTCTTCTTCCTTTAACGGTTAACTCAAAGACTTGTTCGAATCTCCATCGATGGAAGAATTCATTATAGAAGCTCCACCAATCCACTCTTATTGCTCAACCCATTTCATTCCTTCATCTATTGACAAGCATCATCATTGTTTTGGGAGCAGCAGCAGCAGCAGAGTCTCCGTCTCGTCATCCTTCATGTATGCAGTTTCATCACAGCCCGTGTTCTCTCCACTTTTGCTTTCCGCCTTTTGCTTTCCGTTTTTTCTTTCCTCTGTCTCGCAGGCGTGTTAGGTGTGTCGCATCACACGTTTTCTCTACATCTCGAGCTTCTCGGTCAATAATGGCAGTTCCACTCGTTTTCCCTTCGCTCACTCTTCATCACTTCTCCTCGAACAGCAGCCAAGTGCTCACGTCGAACTCTCCATGAAACCACTGCCACCTTCCATTGCCAAAGCTCTACCATGCTATCTCTGAACTTGGTTCATCTCGAGCTTCACTTCTCTGCTCGTTCATCACTGTCCCGGCATTACGACATGCATGCAATACCGTTACCATCACCGGATAACAAGATCATTCCATCTCCTGGCAATCTCCACGTTCATCTTCTCATCCGGCCATGTATGCAACGTCCCGCTCGAGCTCCTGGATTGTCTTCAATTCCGGCTGTTCACCCTTCATCTCCGAGCTCGACTCACTTCCATTTCTATGATGTTAATGGATGCAACCCGAGAAGCAACACCATTTCTTGCCAAGCTCAACCATGGGTTTCATTATCGGTGCGATAGTGGCAGCAACTCCATTCCGTCGGACAACCACCATTGTTCTTCTCGCTGTCCATAGTCATCTCTTCATGACAGCACCTTTCCCCGAGAAGCACCTTTTCCATCGAGGCATCTCCATCTCTCAAATCTTTGTCGTCTGCTTCTCTGCTACATTCCTTTCAAACTATTTTCAAACCTTTTTTTTTTCTTCCCGGTTTTGCATCGTAACTCTTCCAAATCAGATCCAACTCGAGCGAGAGTTCCTTCCATATCTTGACTGCAACTATCTTCCTTAGGTCATACCCATGTTTTTTTTGGGTGGTGAAATCCAACACACATAGCCGCAGCAACACTCGCACTTTTTTTTTTTTCCGCGTCTCTAGATTCTGCAGACCCATACGAATAAAAACTTGATATGTAACGATTCTTACGGCAGCAGAACTTACACCTCCTTCACAATCATCATCAGAACTGTGCACAAATTATTTTAAATCTTGTGTACTCAACACCACAACGAGAACTTAAACACTAACAACCATGAATTTTTTTCTGAGTTTCTCTAACTCTCTTCCTCTCCTCTCTCTTCCTATAACCTTGCTCGATACCATCTAAAGATCGAACAAGAGAGGGAGAACATAAACGCCGTTTAAAAAGACTACATTGATATTAATGTTGGTGGAATACAATCTATTTGATATTGTTGATTGATTCTTACTTGCTTGCTTGCTTGAATTACAATTGATGTAGAACTTGCCTATTTATACTAGTTAGCTAAGCCTCCAAGTAACCAACTCCAAATAGTTCTACTTCCTTAGCCTACAAACTAGACCAACATTTTTATCACATGTTTTACATTATGGTATTTGACCAACCTCTATTGATCATTCTAGATACTTTGAACTCTACCTAACTCTAGACTTCTTTAAACCTTGTTCACATTAGTTCATATTAGACATTACAAATTAGGTAATTTCAAACAGAAACATAGATGATACTAACTCCGGTGACAAGATTTTTCCTCTCTCACGAGTGACTTGGATCATGGGTTTGTCATCTTCTCCTTAAATGAGTTTGAAAGGACATGGCTTAATGTCATCCTGCACACACCTATCACTGAATTTTCTACCAATTAAACGTTTTGCATCTACATTTAAAAAATAAAATGAATAATAATCAGCAAATTATATCTAGATGCCAACTCTAATAAAGATGAAACACAATTTTCTGATTGCAAATGAATGAATAGTAGATGTTAAAATTGATGTGAATAGGAAAAAAAAATAACCTTACCAAAATCGGTATTCACAGGATCCGCTGCAGCTTGATTCTCAGCAACATGACCAATAAAACGTTGATCTGAAGTAAAAGCGACATAAGATGGTGTATAACTATCTTTTAGATCATCAATGATATGACCACGATCATTCTGCCATACTCCAACACATGATTTTGTAGTTCCTAAATCAATCCCTATTGAGGATTTTAGAGAGATTTTGAGATTGGGTTTTTTTTCAGACGGAGGGGAAATTAGCCCAGGGATTTTATTATGTCCTTCTAATTTTGTGCATTTTTCTTTTCTTTTTCTTTATCTAATAAACAAAGCCGCTATGTACTACACATGGAACCAATCGTCACAACAAAGCCAGGCCTTGTTTCACGTAACATAAGAGTTGTTGCTAGATGGGATGCACAGAAAAATAGATTACGTGGAAGAGTCGTGATGTCACGCGCAGGTTCCCGTGACAGCAAAATTAAACTCGCACTTCAGATACTCTATCTTTGAGATTCACAACAACAAATCTGGATATATTGGTATTTTTATTATTTTCAATATGGTTTTAACTATTTCCAATCCCTATTTTTCCTAATTCTTGCCCCAACTATACAAACAAATTTTTTTTTATAACTCATTTTAAATTGGGTAAACATAACTCACTCTCCT